>MU762625.1:1513-15446 GCA_026770625.1 Nicotiana glauca
CATGAAAAACCTTGATTTTAAGATGAAAACATGATAAATGATGTTAAAGATTGAAGAAATTAGGTGAAAATCAAATTACAAATGGATTGGAGGAGGAAGGGTTCTTGAAAAATTGCCAATGGGTGTTTGGGTTTGAGAGATATGAAAAATGAGGTGAAAATTCGACTAAGTATGAAAAATGTAGGTCTTTGATGTCGCAATTGCGAACAGGGGTTCGCAATTGCGAACCCCGACCAAATATGGGAATTGCGAAGTTGAGTTCACATTTGCAAACTATGAAGGATACTAGAAGGTTCGTATTTGCGAAAAACAGGTCGCATTTGCGAAGGTTCAATATCGCAATAGCGAACAAATGTTCGCATTTGCGAAGGTTGAGGCTAAAGGCGGGCATCGCATTTGCGATCGGTTTCTTCGCATTTGCGAAGGAAGCTGCCCAGGGGATATTTCGCATTTTCGATACAAAGCTCGTAATTGCGAGCTCGCATTAGCGAGTGCTGGCTTCGCAATTGCGAAGCCTGCAGAACTGAAGCACACCAGGTTTTTCAACAATGAGAAATGCAATCTGATGCCTATCCAAAACTCTCCCGAGCCCTCGGGGCTCCAAACCAATTATTTACACAACTTCAAAAACATCCTACGAACTTACTCGCGCGATCAAATCGCCAAAATAACATCATATACATAGAATCAAGCCTCAAAACACATGATTTTCTCCTAAGTTTCATAAACTTTCAAATTTGGAACTTGTAGTCTGAAACACGTCATACGACGTCCGTTTTCAACCAAACTTTACAGATAGCGCTTAACACATATTTAAGACTTGTATCGGGCTTCAGAACTAAAATACGAGCCCGATACCATCACTTTATGATCAAATTTCATTTTTATTTTCCTTAAACATTTTCAGAAAATAATTTAACAGAAAAATTCTTTTACTCGGGTTCTAGACCTCGGATTTCGACTCCGGGCACATGCCCGAGTCCTATATTTTTCTACGGACCTTCCGGGTCCGTTTACCGAAAATGTTGACCGAAGTCAACTTTAATCATATTAATATCAAAATTCTTCAAAGTTTTCACAGATTTCACATATTTCAACATAAAAGTTTTCTGGCTACGCGCCCGGACTGCGCACACAAATCAAGGCAACTATAAGTGAGGTTTTAAAGGCCTCGGAAGCGCGGAATAAGGGAGAAATCCGGTGATGACCCTTTGAGTCGTCACAATCCAATACAACTTCTTAAACAAAAACCACCCAAAACTGGTGTCATAACTTCACACCCAGTCTGAGAATAATACAAATAAGGTCCAAAAAATAAACGCAACAATGTTTCTGAATTACATAAATGAAACAGGAAGAAAGGATAGAGGGAGACGTCATGTGATGACCCAAAAGGTCATCACTTGTTTTAAAAGTAAATTCCACGTTCCAAGGCCTTAAAAACCTCTTTCGGCATCACCTTGATTTGTGTATCAGTCCGGGCACGTAGCCAAAAAGCCATTATGTGAAAATCTGTGAAAAATGATGAATTTTGACTTAAAATGAATTTAAGTTGACTTTGGTCATTATTTTGGGTAAACGGACCCAGACCCGTGATTTGACGGTCCCGGAGGGTCCGTAGGAAAATATAGGACTTGGGCATATGCCCGAAATCGAATTCCGAGGTTCCAAGCCCAAGAAATAAATTTTTAAAGAAAATTATTTTCTGGAATTAATTATGAGTTTTGGAAATGAGATTTGTTTATAATTTGATGGTATCGGGCCCGTATTATGGTTTCAGAGCCCGGTACCGGTCTTATATGTGGTTTAAGTCGAGTCTGTGAAATTTGGTAAGAAACGGACTTGGAATGACGTGAATCGGACCGTATTTGAAAAAATTGGAAAATTTGAAGTTCTTAAGTGATTTTATGATTTTGATGCTAAATTCATAGTTGTTGACGTTATTTTGGCGATTTGATCGCACGACTAAGTCCGTAGGGTGTTTTTGAGGTAGTGTGCATGTCGGTTTGGAGCCCCGAGGGCTCGGGTGAGTTTCGGATAGGCGTCGGAGTGTTTTTGGACTTAGAAATCGGGTATTTCTGCTATTACTGGTGCCTGAGTTTTTAACTTTATGCGATCGTGTGGTAACCCTCGCGAACGCAGAGCACAAATTGGGAGGGGTGCAGGTTTGCACTATACGAACGCGTAGACCTGGATGCGAACGCGGGGCTTTGGGAATTTACTCTACGCGAACGTACTGGGTCAGTCGCGAACGCATAGAGTAGGAAGGGGCCTGGGGATGGGTAGTTTTAACCCTATGCAAATGCGGACCCTAGCTCGCGAACGCGTAGGTCAGGAAAGTCAAACCTATGCGATCTCATAGGCCTGTTCATGATCGCGTAGTGTATTTTTGCCCAGTCATTTAAAACAGTAGCAGAAACGGGAGTCTTGATAATTTTCATAACTTTTTCTTCCAAACTCCAAATTGTGCGATTTTTGAAGGGGAACTTCACCACAAATTCATAGGTATGTAATCTTAGATTCATTTTCTTCAATTTCCATTAACACCCAATAGATTTCTAGGCTTAAATCATGTTCTTAAGGGTAGAAAATTAAGGATTTGGGTAGAGTTAGGGCTTTTTGTATAAATGGAATTTAGACATCATTTTGGGTCGGATTTCGAAACTAATTACATATTTGGGCTCGTGGGTGATCGGGTTTTGGTCTGAACCTCGTGTTTTGACCAAGTGGGTCCGGGATCGATTTTTGACTTTTCGGGAAGAATGATAGGAAATCTATAATTAAGCATCGGAATTGCATTGTTTAGCCTTTATTGATGTTATTAAGTCAATTATGTCTAGATACAATTGATTTAGAGCCAAATTCAAAAGGGAAAGCGGTGTTTGGGGCTTGAGTTGGCCGTGAAAGTTCGAGGTAAGTGTTTGGTCTAACCTTAGCTTGAGGGATTAGGAGTCGAGTCCTATTCGCTATGTGGTGTTTGTCGAGTACAACATATAGGCATGGTGACAAGTATCTATACGTTGGTGTCAAGCATGCATGTGAGTCTTATATTGTGATTTTTATGACTTCGTTGTATTGTTCATGCTTTGGTGATGATATATATTGTTGGCAATGTTTGGGAAGTAATTGTGGCATTTGAATATTGAGGAGCGTTGGCTCAAGTTGTTTAATGAAATGTGAAAGTGTAAGAGTTAAATTGAACCCTATTAAAGCATTGGCTCAAGTTGTAAAGTGAGTTGTGAAGTAAAAGTGAAAAAGAGAAAAGAATGTCTCCCTTGCCGGGATATTGTTGTTGTTTTGATGTTGTCCCTTGCCGGGACTTGTTGTTGAATTATTGTTCCCTTGCCGGGACTTGTTGTAGAATTATTGTTCCCTTGCCGGGATTCTTATTGTAACTTCTTTTATTTCCTTGCCCTATTGTTTGTGATTGTTGTTTGGATGAGGAAGAGAGTTAAAGCACGAAGGGTGATGCCGTGTATTGTTTTGGCGAGAGAGTGTTAAAGCACGAAGGGTGATGCCGTGTATGATTTGTTAGGAAAGAGTGTAAAGCACGAAGGGTGATGCCATGCCGCACGATATACCATTCCCTGCCAATTACAATGATTATATGGTGAGGACGAGAGTAAAAGCATGAAGGGTGATGTCGTGCACATTTTTATTACTTGATTTCTTTGGTGAGAACGAGAGTAAAAGCACAAAGGTTGATGTCGTGCACTTATTGTTTTCTAGTTCTTTGTTGATATCCGAGATATATTGTTTCTTCCATTTACATGTTGTCTTTCTATTCTGAATTGATATCTCCCCCACAGCATGCTACCCCCCTCATACTTGACTGTTTATTTTTGTATTTCTTTTCCGTTGTATATAGTTGAATTGCACAAGTTTATTCGGTAGTCTGGTCCTAGCCTCGTCACTACTTCGCCGAGGTTAGGCTAGGCACTTACCAGCACATGGGGTCGGTTGAACTGATACTACACTCTGCACTATGTGTAGATCCTGGAGCATCTCCGTAGATTGGGTGGCTGACTTCAGTTCACACGGAGATCCAACGTAGCCCTACAGGAGTCCGCAGGCCCTGGCATCTCCCTCTGTCCCTTTTATTCCTGTTTCTTTTCCTTAGTTCAGAAACAGTGTATCGTTTATTTTTCCGACTTTGTATGTAGTATTCTTAGATCGTCTGTGATACTGTGACTCCAGTTCTGGGTAGTTTGTTATAACAGTTGTATTGAATACATATGCATATGGTTTATGGTTTTTCTTCCACTTATTATAAATTATTCTATTTTCACGTTATTGTTTCATAATTACTAAAGAGTATAAAATGGGTAAAACGGAAATTTGTTCAAACAGCCGGCTTGCCTAGCTCGCATTAAGAGGCGCCATCATGACTTATGAAGGCAGGAAATTCGGGTCGTGACACATCAGGGCCTGCGGATGCCGACATGACTACCTTAGATCTCCGTATGGGCTGATGGCAGCCACCCAAGCTAAGGTCCAAAAGCTACTATGCCGGGATATGCACACAGTGCATAGTGTAGTATCAGCACAACTGACTCCATTTGTTGGTAAGTGCCTAGCCTAACCTCGGCGAAGTAGTGACGAGGTTAGGACCAGACTACCAAATAAACCTGTGTAGTTAAATCGTATACAGCGGAAAATAAAAGCAGAAATATACAGTTAAGGATGGGAGGGGGAAACATGCTGCGAGGACATCGAAGAATAACAGAGGAACAACATAAAAATATGAGCATCACCACAGTTCAATTGAAAATAGGAAGGGGGAATCATATTGTGGGGTACAACAAGTATCAACAAGAACCCAAAAAGTCAAAAATTGACCTGGGCCCGCTTGGTCAAAACACGAGGTTCGGACCAAAAACCGATCACCCATTCACCCACCAGCCCGAATATGTAATTAGTTTCGAAATCCGACCCCAAAATGAGGTCTAAATTCCATTTATACAAAAACCCCTAACTCTACCCAAATTCCTAATTTTCTACCCTTAAAAACATGATTTAGGCCTAGAAATGTAATGGGTGTTAATGGAAATTGAAGAAAATGAGTCAAAGATTACATACCTATGAATTTGTGGTGAAGTTCTCTCTCTAAAATCACCCAATTTGGAGTTTGGAAGAAGAAGTTATGAATTTTGGGTCAAATTCCGTATGTTTAGTTACTATTTAAAAGACTAGGCAAAAATTAGTCTATGCTATCGCGAACAAGGATATACGATCGCATAGGGTAAGGGGGATTGGGCATCGCAATCGTGGAATAGGCAGTGAGATCGCATAGAGGAAAAATAGTCCCCTTCCAAGGCTTGGTTTAACCCATTGCGATAGCGGAAGAACCAATGCAATCACATAGAACAACTGGTGACCCCCCAGAATTTACTCTACGCGACCGCGGAAGAAGCTGTGCGATCGCATCGCACAAAATAGGGCCCCCTGAAATTACACTATGTGATCGCGAACATACCTATGCGATTGCATAGCACAAGAACCTGGACACTAACAACTAGCAGTTTCTGCAATTTTCTTAAGTTCAAAAACCTTCCGACGCCTATCTGAAACTCACCCGAGCTCTCGGGGCTCCAAACCAAACATGTGTACTACCTAAAAAACACCCTACAGACTTACTCGTGCGATCAAATCGCTAAAATAATATTAAGAACTATGAATTTAGCATCAAAATTATGAAATCACTTAAGAACTTCAAACTTTCCAATTTTCTCAAATTCGGTCCGATTCACGTCATTTCAAGTTCGTTTCTTACCAAATTTCACAGACTCGACTTGAACCACATATAACACCTGTACCGGGCTCTGGAACTAGAATACTGGCCCGATACCATCAAATTCTAAACACATTTCATTTTCAAAAACTCATAAATATTCCAGAAAATAATTTCCTTTAAAAAAATTATTTCTCGGGCTTAAGACCTCGGAATTCGATTTAGAGCATACGGCTAAGTCCAAATGTTGACCTAAGTCAACTCAAATTCATTTTAAAGGAAAAATTCATCATTTTCACAAATTATTTACATAATGGCTTTCCGGCTACGCGCACGGACTGCACACGCAAATTGAGGTGATGCAAAAAGAGGTTTTTAAGGTCTTGGAACACAGAATTTGTTTTTAAAATATGGTCATCACATCCTTCACCTCTAAAACAACCGTTCATCCTCAAACGGATATAAGAAGGAAGTGCCTGAGTTGGGGAAAAGATGGGGATAACGGCTTTGCATATCTGACTCGGACTCCCAAGTCAATGCCTCGGCAGGCTGACCTCTCCACTGAACACGAACAGATGGGAAACTCTTCGACTTCAACTGACGAACCTGTCGGTCTAGAATAGCTACCGGCTCCTCCTCATAGGACAAGTCCTCATCCTACTAGACAATGCTGAAATCTAACACGTGGGATGGATTGTCGTGATACTTTCGAAGCATGGACACATGAAACACTAGATGTACGTCTGATAAGCTCGGCGGCAATGCAAGTCTATAAGCCACCTCTCCCACTCGATCAAGAATCTCAAACGGGCCAATAAACCTAGGGATAAGCTTTCCCTTCTTCCCAAATCTCATCACGTCCTTCATAGGCGACACTCGAATCAATATCCGCTCACCGACCATGAATGTCAAATCACGAACCTTACGGTTGGCATAACTCTTTTGCTTGGACTGAGCTGTACGAAGCCTATCCTGAATGATCCCGACCTTGTCCAAGGAATCCTGTCCTAGATCCGTACCCAATAATCGAGCCTCTCCCGGCTCAAACTAACCAATCGACGACCGACACCGCCTACCATACAAAGCCTCATAAGGAGCCATCTGGATACTCGACTGGTAGTTGCTGTTGTAGGAAAACTCTGCTAAAGGCAAAAACTGATCCCACGAGCCTCCAAAGTCAATGACAAAAGCTCGGAACATATCCTTCAAAATCTGAATGGTCCGCTCGGATTGCCCGTCTGTCTGTGGATGAAACATTATGCTCAACACAACCCGTGTGCCTAAATCTCGCCGAACTGCTCTCCAAAAATGTGAGGAAAACTGCGTACCTCGATCTAAAATGATAGACACGGGCACACCATGAAGATGAACAATCTCTCGGATATAGATCTCAGCTAACCTCTTGAAAGAATAAGAGACTGCCACATAAATGAAATGTACTGACTTGGTCAGCCTATCAACAATAACCCACACTGCATCGAACTTCCTCTGAGTCTGTGGGAGTCCAACAACAAAATCCATAGTGATACACTCCCACTTCCACTCAGGAATCTCAATATTCTAGGAAAACCACCGGGCCTCTGATGCTCGTACTTAACCTACTAACAGTTCAATAATAGAACCACATATGCAACAATGTCCTTTTTCATTCTCCTCCACCAATAATGTTGCCGCAAATCTTGTTACATCTTTGCGTCCCCCGGATGAATAGAGTACCGGGAACTATGGGCTTTCTCTAAAATCAACTCCCAGAGCCCATCCATATTAGGCACACAAACTCGACCCTGCAATCTCAAAACTCCATATCTCCTAAGGTAACATGATTGGCACCTCCATGCTTACTCGTGTCTCTAAGGACACACAAATGAGGATAATCATACTGCCGATCTCGGATACGCTCCAATAAAGAAGAATGAGCGACTGTGCAAGCTAACACATGGCTGGGCTCAGAAACATCCAACCTCACTAAATGATTGGCCAAAGCCTGAACATCCAGAGCAAGTGGCCTCTCACCGACTGGAATATAAGCAAGGCTATCCATACTGGCTGGCTTCCTACTCAAAGCATCGGCCACCACATTAGCTCTCCCCGGATGATATAAGATGGTGATATCATAGTCCTTTAATAGCTCCAACCACCTTCTCTGCCTCAAATTTAGCTCCTTCTGCTTGAATAAATGTTGCATACTCTTGTGATCCGTGAACACCTCACATGCCATGCCATACAGATAAGGCCTTCAAATCTTCAACGCGTGAACAATGGCTGCTAACTCTAAACAGATAGTTATTCTCATGAATCTTCAACTGCCGCGAAGCATAGGCACTTACCTTGTCAACCTGCATCAACACCGCACTAAATCCAATACGAGATGCATCACAATAAACTGTATAAGGCCCTAAACCTTTGGGCAAAACCAACACCGGTGCCGTAGTCAAAACTATCTTGAGCTTCTGAAAGCTCGCCTCACACTCGTCCGACCACCTGAACTGGGCAACCTTCTGGGTCAACCTGGTCATCGGGGCGGCAATAGATGAAAACCCCTCCACAAACCGATGATAATAGCCTGCCAATCCCAAAAAACCCCGGACCTCTGTAGTTAATGCTGGTCTAGGCCAGTTTTTGACTGCCTCAATCTTCGTCGGATCAACTTGAATACCCTCTGCTAATACAACATAACCCAGGAATACAACTGAACTCAACCAGAACTCACACTTCAAAAACTTAGCATACAACTGACTATCCCTCAAAATTAGAAGAACCACTCTCAGATGCTGCTCACGCTCGTCCCGACTGCGGGAATAGATCAAACTATCATCGATGAAGACTATCACGAACGAATCCAAGTAAGGCCTGAACACTCGGTTCATCAAATCTATAAAATCTGTTGGGGCATTTGTCAACCCGAATGACATTACCAAGAACTCATAATACCCGTACCGAGTGCGGAAAGCTATCTTAGGGACATCAGATACCCTAATACTCAACTGATGGTAGCCAGATCTCAAGTCAATCTTCGAAAATACCTTGGCACCCTGAAGCTGATAAAAAAATCATCAATTCTCGGCAATGGATACTTATTATTGATTGTAACCTTGTTCAACTATCGATAATCTATACACATTCGCATCGACCCATCCTTCTTCTTAACAAACAACACCGGCGCACCCCAAGGAAAAACACTAGGTCTAATGAAACCTTTTTCAAGCAAGTCTTGCAACTGCTCCTTTAACTCTTTCAACTCAGGCGGGGCCATACGATATGGTGGAATAGAAATGGGTTGAGTGCTCGAAGCCAAATCAATGCAAAAGTCAATATCCCTGTCGGGTGGCATACCCGGCAGGTTTGAAAGAAAATACCTCAGGAAACTCATGAACAACAGGCATGGAATCAACAGAAGGGACCTATGCACTAGAATCAAGAACATAGGCCAAATAGGCCAAACACCCCTTCTCGACCATACGCCGAGCCTTCATATATGGGACAACACTACGGATAGAATGACCAGGAGTCCCTCTCCACTCTAATCGAGGTAAACTAGGCAAGGCTAAGGTCACAATCTTGGCATGACAGTCCAAGATATCGTGGTAAGGTGATAACCAGTCCATCCTAATATGACATCGAAATCAACCATCCCCAGAAAAAGCAAATCTACACAGGTCTCAAGACCCCCAATCACAACTATTCACGAAAGATGGACTCGATCTACCATAATAGAATCACCCACCGGTGTAGATACATATACAGGAGCCCTCAAAGAATCACTAGGCATGACCAGATACGGTGCAAAATAAGATGACACATATGAGTATGTAGATCCTGGATCAAATAGAACCGAAGCATCTCTACTACAAATCAGAACAGTACCTGTACCTCCACCTCTAGCTGACTGAGAGGGTTGAACGAGTCGCTCAATGAACCTCCTCTCTCTCTCTCTCACACACACACACACACACACACACACACACACAGTGGGAAGTATAAGAAGAGCATGACGGGTCAAATCACTAAACCTGGTCTCGTATTGAGTAACAGTCATAGAACTCTACTAGAGACGCTCAAACTTCTTCGGGTAGATCTCTCTTTGAGTGGTAGGGAGAAACTTCTCAAGAAATTGCTGAGTAAACTACTCCCAAGTCAAAGCTGGCGATCCGGCTGGTCTACCCAAACAATAATCTCTCCACCAAGTTTTGGCGGATCCAGACAAGCAGAAAGTAGCAAAGTCGACCCCTTTGGTCTCCACTATCCCCATATTCCTGAGAACCTTATGACAATTGTCTAGATAATCCTGGGGATCCCCAAAAGATGCACCACTGAAAGTGGTAGTGAAGAGCTTGGTGAAACCTATCCAACCTTCGCAAAGCCTCCGAAGATGTAGCTGATCTATCACCGGTGTGTGCTGCTGCTCAGCTGAAGAAGCGGTACGTGACTTCGCTATTCGTGAAAGGACAAGAGTAGAGGTTTCAATTTAGCAGTGAGAGAACAAATATCGCACGACAGAGAAGAATGGAATTGAAACTTTTCCTAACTCTATAGCCTCTAAGGGATAAATGCAGAAGTCTCTGTATCGATTTCTCAGACTCTACTAAGTTTGTCTGTGAATTGTGAGACCTATGTAACCTAGAGTTCTAATACCAACTTGTCACGACCCGTATTTTCCACCCTCAGGAGTCGCGATGGTGCCTACTAATGAAAGCTAGGCAAGCCAACTGTTTGAACAAATTACCTTTTTTCCATTTTAATCCTTTAACAACTATGAAACAATAGCTTATAAATAGTGGAATTTAAACAAGGGGAAGAAACAATGAAACCGTTTAAATATATCCAATACAACTTCTTAAACAAAAACCACCTAGAATTGGTGTCACAACTTCACAGACGGTCTATAAATACTACAAACAAGGTCCGAAAAATAAATGCAACAATGTTACTGAATTACATAAATGAAACAGGAAGAAAGGATAGAGGGAGACGCCAGGGCCTGCGGACGCCTGCAAGACTACCTTGGATCTCCGTATGGGCTAAAGGCAGCCACCCAAGCTAAGGTCCAAAAGCTACTGTAGTATTAGCACAACCGACCCCATGTGCTGGTAAGTGTCTAGCCCAACCTCGGCGAAGTAGTGACGAGGCTAGGACTAGACTACTAAATAAACTTGTGCAGTTAAATCGCATACATCGGAAAATAAAAGCAGAAATATACAGTTAAGGATGGGAGGGGGAAACATGTTGCGGGGACATCAAATAATAATAGAAGAACAACAAATAAATATGAGTATCACTACAGTTCAATTGAAAATAGGAAGGGGGAATCATGTTGCGGGGTAAAACAAGTATCAACAGGAACCCAACAATTAAATGTAGAGAAAACATAACTCAGTCATCAATAAAAATAAGGAAATCAAAGACAAGTGCACGGCATTACCTTACGTGCTTTAACACTCTCTCATCAAAACAATACACGACATTACCCTTCGTGTTTTAACACTATCTCACCAAAATAATAAACAGCATCACCCTTCGTGCTTTACACTATTCCTCACCCAAGCAACAATCACAAAGCAGTTAGGGCAAGGAAATCAATAACATCACAATAAAGTCAAGTAACAATAAAAAATCAGTAAATAAACGTAAATGACACCATAACTCAATTATCAGCAAGAATCAGGAAAATCAGGGACAAGTGCACGGCATCACCCCTTGTTCTTTTACTCTCGTCCTCACCATAAAATCAATATAAATGGTATGTCATTACCTTTCGTGCTTTACCTCAATTATGACACGGAATGATCCTTCGTGCATTATCACTCATATAAAGGCACGGAATGGTACATCGTGCGGCACAAAATCACCTTTCATGCTTTAACACTCTCTCACCAAAATAATACACGGCATCACCCATCGTGCTTTAACACTCTTCCTCACCCAAACAACAATCACAAGAAATAGGGCAAGGAAATAAAAGAAATTATAATAAAAATTCCGGCAAGCGAACAATATCAAAAGTATCAACATCCCGGCAAGGGAGATAATATTAAAAGAAACAACATCCCGGCAAGGGAGGCAATATAATAGTTCTCTTCTCTTTTTCACTTTTACTTCACTACTCACTTCACAACTTGAGCCAATGCTCTATAAGGTTCAATTGCCAATTATACTTCCACAATTCATTATACAACTTGAGCCAACGCTCCTCAGTATTCAAATATCACTATTACTTCCACAAACTTTACTCAACAATGGAAATCATCACAAAAAGGCATGAACAATACAAAAGGAGTCATAATAATCATCATATAAAACCCAGGGGCATGCTTGACACCAACGTATAGATACTCGTCACCGTGCCTATATGTCGTACTCGACAATTAACACATAGCAAATAGGACACAACTTCTAATCTCTCAAGCTAAAATTAGACCAAACACTTACCTCGAACTCCACGACCAACTCAAGCCTCAAACACCGCTTTTCCTTTTGAATTTGGCTCCAAATCAATTGAATCTTGACATAATCGACTTAATAACACCAGTAAATGCTAAACAATTCAATTTCAATGCTTAATTATAGATTTCCTATCATTCTTCCCAAAAGTCAAAAATCGACCTCGGGCCCGCTTAGTCAAAACACTAGGTTCGGACCAAAATCCGATCACTCATTCATCCACGAGCCCGAATATGTAATTGGTTTCAAAATCCGACCTCAAAACGAGGTCTAAATTCCATTTATACAAAAAGCCTTAACTCTCCCCAAATCCCTAATTTTCTACCCTTAAGAACATGATTTAGTCCTAGAAATCTAACGGTGTTAATGGAAATTGAAGAAAATGAGTCTAAGATTACATACCTATGAATTTGTGGTGAAGTTCTCTTTCAAAAATTGCCCAATTTGGAGTTTGGAAGAAGAAGTTATGAATTTTGGGTCAAATCCCGTATGTTCTGTTACCGTTTAAAAGACTGGGTGAAAATTAGTCTATGCGATCGCGAACAAGGGTACGCGATCGCATAGGGTACGGGGGATTGGGCATCGCGATCGCGGACTAGGCAGTACGATCACATAGAGGAAAAATGGTTCCCTTCCCAGGCTTGGTTTAACCTATTGCGATAGCGGAAGAAGCAATACAATCGCATAGAACAATTGGTGACCCCCCAGAATTTACTCTACGTGATCGCGGAAGAAGTTGTGCGATCACATATCACAAAATAGGGCCCCCTGAAATTACACTATGCGATCGTAAACATACCTATGCGATTTCATAGCACAAGGACTTGGACACCAGCAAACAGCAGTTTCTGCAATTTTCCTAAGTTCAAAAACCTTCCGACACCTATCCGAAACTTACCCAAGCCCTCGAGGCTCCAAACCAAACATGCTACCTCAAAAACACCCTAGGACTTGCTCGTGCGATCAAATCGCCAAAATAACATCAACAACTATGAATTTAGAATCAAAATCATGAAATCACTTAAGAACTTCAAATTTTCCAATTTTCTCCAATGCGGTCCAATTCATGTTATTTCAAATCCGTTTCTTACCAAATTTCACAGACTCGACTTAAACCACATATAAGACTTGTACCGAGCTTCAGAACCATAATACGGGCCTGATACCATCAAATTATAAACACGTTTTATTTTTAAAAACTCATAAATATTCCAGAAAATAATTTTCTTTAAAAATTCATTTCTCGGGCTTGGGACCTCGAAATTCAATTCCGGGCATAAGCCCAAGTCCCATATTTTCCTACGGACCCTCCAGGATCATTAAATCACGGGTCCGAGTCCGTTAACCCAAAATATAGACCGAAGTCAACTCAAATTTATTTTAAAGGTAAAATTCATCATTTTCATAAATTTTTCGCATAATGGCTTTCAGACTACGCGCCCGGACTGCGCACACAAATTGAAGTGATGCAAAAAGAGGTTTTTAAGGTCTCGGAACATAGAATTTATTTTTAAAACAAGTGATGACCTAAAAAGGTCATCACATTGATATAAGTCGAGATGTTTAATTTGTTTTTTATATTCTACGATGCATCTGAGTAGGTTATAAGTCAATAAATTAATTTACAAGTGTATCAATCCCTAAAAGAACCCGACCCTATGTTCCTAGCGCTTATATATATATATATATATATATATATATATATATATATATATATATATATATATATATATATATATATATATATATATAGAGAGAGAGAGA
>MU762625.1:16424-38659 GCA_026770625.1 Nicotiana glauca
TGTGTGTGTGTGTGTGTATATATATATATATATATATATATATATATATAACACGCTTCATTGTACTACTTTAACTACATATATAGCATGTTAAAGTATATTTTAGTGTATTCATCCCTTGTATTACAAAAGTGTTAACAAATTATATTTATATTATTTAGATAGTAAATATAAAAGTAATTTTTAATTTTGACCAATGTTGACCTTAAAAGAGACCAGCATTGGTCGCTAATTATCCAGAAATTAAAACTTATCGACCAAAGTTGGTCGCTAATTTTAAATAAGATTTATTTATATTTTATAAACTATTTTAAATAATAATTTAATTATTAAATATTATAACTGGGTCCCAAATTAGCGATCAAAGTTGGTCGCTACTTGCTTCCCCTTTTATAACCGACCAAATTTGGTCGCCAATTTTAAATAATATTTATTTATATTTTATAAAGTATTTTAAATAATAATATAATTATTACAACGTTATAACTAAGTCCCACATTAGCGACCAAAGTGGGTCGCTGATTTAAATATTTCTTTGACCAAGCAAGTCTGACCAGCCCGGTCAACATGTTGACAACTTTACTGACCAAAAAACGACCAACCTTGGTCGGTAAATTATTTAATAATTTTCTCCACATTAGCGACCAACGTTGGTCGCTTTTTTTGACCTACCAACTTTGGTCGGTAATTTCCGGATTTCTAGTAGTGTATTTCAACTGGAAACAGGAAAGCTCATTCCTATATTTATTCAACTTCTAAATTTTTTTAGACATGAATTAAATAAATCAAATCCTAAATAACTAAGGTTTCCTGTTACAACTTTGAATTATCTTTCCAATATTCTTCCGTAATTCAAAGTTGTAACCTCTTCTTAAATTCTGTGCACAGTCAAACTAATTCACATAAATTAGAATTGTGGGGATAGTAAACTTAACATCATTTCTTAAAATGAATAAAATACATTTTAGAATATTCAAAAGATGTTAAGTTTGATTGTAGAAAAGCGAAAAGGTATAGAATTTGAGTTACTCAGATGAAGTGGTTATACTTTTTTGGATAGGACAAAGGATGAAAATAACCAGACATGACAACACTTGGACTCTGGAGCAAAGACCGTGCAATGCTATAATCAATTGACGGAGAAATAATAATAAAGTGTATAAAAGAGTAACCGGTTAAACTTTTAGACGACATGATTATATAATTTACTATAATATCAAATATATATGGGCGAAATTTAAAAATAGGCAAATTTATCAGTGATATTGAAAAATAACCACAGTAATTTAAAAGTAATTGAAATTTAGTCACTTTTTATATAAAGATAAATTCGAACGAAAATATTATTCAAAATCCGAAAAATATTCCAACATAATATACTTGAGTTCAAATTTTTTACATGCAAATTTCCAGCATAATATACTACAGTTCCAGCATATATACACTAGAGTGCAGTATAATATATTGGTCCAGCATAATATGCTAGAAGTTGATACGTAGATGCTCCAATCTTGAGTATATTATGCTGAAACTTATCGTGTGTTGGAATTTCTGCATAATATGCTGAAAGTTCATGTACAAGTGCATCAATCTTCAGTATATTATGCTGAAAGTTCATGTACAAGTNGTGTGTACACATGCATTACCTCTATCCCAGAGGACTACAAACGTTGTTTCCGAAAGACAACCAAGGAAATAATATTACCATCATAAGAACAAAATATATATATATATATATATATATATATATATATAAAATCTCCAACCCTAATACCAAATTTTACACCAAATTTAAAACCAAAATGGTGTAACATCAAATTTACTCTAATCATTACACCATTTTCTACAAAAAAAAAAATATTTCTTCTCTCTTTTATATTATAGTATTATCTTCTATTTATATTTTATTTTTCTATTTCCTTCAAACAAATACTCACTTTTTTTCTTTTTTCCATATTCATTATATATAATTCACATTTACCACTTATATAATTATTTATTACAAAATTATTTTAAAGGATAAATTAACTAAAAGTGAAATCATTGATAAAAGATAATTAAATAATGGTTATATTTCTTTTTATACAATTATAATAATAATAAAATTAACTTATAATTTTATATAAACATAATATATACAAAAATTAATATATAAAAAAAAGAATATAAAATTAAAATTATNGAGTATATTATGCTGAAACTTATCGTGTGTTGGAATATCTGCATAATATGCTGAAAGTTCATGTACAAGTGCATCAATCTTCAGTATATTATGCTGAAAGTTCATGTACAAGTGCATCAATCTTCAGTATATTATGCTGAAAGTTCATGTACAAGTGCATCAATCTTCAGTATATTATGCTGAAACTTATCGTGTGTTGGAATTTCTGCATAATATGCTGAAAGTTCATGTACAAGTGCATCAATCTTCAGTATATTATGTTGAAAGTTCATGTACAAGTGCATCAATCTTCAGTATATTATGCTGAAACTTTCTGTGTTACAACAAAATAGTGGTTATTTTCTAATAATTTTATAAATGCTGACTGTTTTTCAATTATCAGTCTGAAAACTAGCTAGTCCGTGCTAGTTGTCTCGCTTCAAAACTCATTAGCACTCATAAAAAATATTCACATGCTTAACTCACAAAAAAAATTCAGGTTCGCACGTGGAAAGGCGAAAAAACATAGTAGTACTAACTAAAATTTTTTGGTACGTTGAAAGTTTGAACTGTGGTTTAACCTTTAGCGCTAGCTGTTTCAATTGTACCGTTTATTTTAATTAGTTAGGCTACCACTGTGCATTCTGTTTCCTAGTGAGACATGTACTTTCTCATTAGTCATGCAAATGAACTTTCTTAACAGAAATATGTCCTTTACCTAAAAGTGCAGAACTAAATAATTAATTAAAATTACAGTAAACAAATAAATTTAACAAACTGGTTGTGAGACTGCGTACCTTCCAGTGATTCCACCATGGGCGGAGGTAGCATGGCGGTTACAAATTCGGCCGAGTTCAATAATTTTGGTTCAAATTTTATATTTGTCTAAATAAATCAACAACAATAACGATGCAGTAAAATCCCACTAGTGGGGCCTGAGGAAGGTAGTGTGTACACAGATCTTACCCCTATCCCAAGGGAGTAGAGAGGCTTTGTCCAAAAGATCCTCGGCTCAGAAAGATGAAAAGAGACAATATCAGTATCACCAATAGAAACCATAGGAAAATAACATCATGAAAATGAGAAAGTCAATGCAAAACAAAAGCGATAGACAGTACATAGACCTGGCACTATGGAAAACAAAAGAGCAGTAAGACACAACATTGCCACTAGCTTACATAGGTACGCAATAAGGGAGACTTAACTACCTCCTAACCTATAACCCTAATACCCGACATCCACAATTTCCTATCAAGAGTCATGTCTTCGAAAATCTGAAGTTTCGCCGTGTCCTGCTTGATCACCTCTCTCCAATACTTCTTAGGTCGTCCTCTACCTCTTCTCATGCCTTCCAAAACCAGCCGTTCACACCTCCTTACCGGAGAATCTAGGCTTCTCCTTTGTACGTGTCCGAACTATATGAGTCTCGCTTCCCGCATCATGTCATCAATGAGAGAGCCACACCCACCTTCTCCCGAATATCTTCGTTCCTAATCTTATCCATCCGAGTGTGTCCGCACATCCACCTCAACATCCTCATTTCTGCTACTTTCATCTCTCCGGATATGTGAGTTCTTAACAGGCCAACATGCAACCCCATACATCATGGTCGGTCCAACCATCGCTTTGTAAATCTCCCCTCTCCTTTAGATAACCGACCCAAGGTACTTGAAATTGCCACAACTTGGGATGACCTGCGATTCAAGCCTCACTTTCACGCACACTTCCCTCGGCTCAATGCTGAACTTACATTCCAGGTATTCCATCTTCGTCCTGCTCAGCTTGAAACCCTTAGACTTAAGAGTTTGTCTCCGGACTTCCAACCTCTCGTTAATACTGGTTCGCGACTCATCAATCATAACTATATCATCGGCGAATAACATATACCATGGCACCTTTAAAACCCATTAACTTAGTAAAACTAAAATTCTGAATCCATTAGCTTCATATTTTAGCTCCGCTTTTAGATTCCACATATATTTTTAAAAAATTAGTATTAACAATTTAACATAGAGTAGTGACAATTTTTTTTTAAAAGAGAAGTCCATAAAGCCGCATCATAAGAAAACAACAAAAAAAATATATAAGAAATGTGCTATATGGGATAACTAATCACACGCTTTTTATGCAAAAGTTATCCCTGGATTAAGTAATACTAATGAGCTAAACATAATATAAAGTTAATCTCAAACTTTATCTCGAATTATTATCATTATCTCCTGCACCAAATGATACATTAGTAGTTAGCAGGCATGGTAGTGATTCCTTCACTTTTAATTTTTTGATTTTGAATCTTTAAAATGTTTTTTTTTTTAATGTTGTATTCTACTACGTAGTTGTTTTATAAACGTAGGAAGAATACTTTTTTGTGAAGAGTTTTTTGTTGATTGGTGGATTATTGTATATGCAATGGTATATATGCCAAACTGCACATCGCACTTTTGTTTTTGTATGTAATGCATAAGGGCAATAAATAGTTACTCCCTCCTGCCCATAATAAGTAATTTTTTGGTTGTTTTCATACAGATTAAGAAATGCATCCTGTAACATTAATTAGCTGTGAAATTGACCATATTAACCTTTACCATCTCTTCACATAAATACTCCTAACACATACTCCAACACTATTTACTCCAGGGGTAATGTGGGGAAAAAATAATTAATTCATTCTTGAAATCTGGAAAAATTATTTATTTTGGATCACACAAAAAAAAATCATAAAAATCACTTACTGTGGACCGGAAGGAGTAGTAAATAGGGGTAGTCGTTGCCTTCTTTGTGCGAGGTAACAATATAGGTCCCTTTCATGTTTTTGTACTCTTTGTTGGTTGAATGGATAGGGCATGCCACCATAGGCGTAATTGATTTTAAAAAAACTAGGTAATTGTTTTGTTTGGCATGAATATATTCTTTCATTTTCATTTATGCGAATATATTTGTTTTGAGACCGCAAAAATATTTTTATTTAAATTTTCTATTTTATTATTAATTTGAAACTTTAAAATCACACATATGTTATAACATGTTTAAAACCTCAAGATTCAAAAACATTATTAACTTCTTAAAATTCGAGTGTACTTAAGTAAGTTGACATAAATTAGAAACAAAGGAAGTACTATATATTAATCATCCAATAAATTTTGAGTACCAAATGTTTAAGGTAAAAATATGTTTAAAAAATAAAGAAAAAATGAACGCCGTCAACAGTGTCGAGAAAAGACAGAAATAAAACTGTAGTAACTACAGTGATATGGTACAGTTCTCTCTTGTACGGAAAACACTCTTAAATATCTGTGAGAGATATCCAGCAGACACTAGTGTATACCATACTACATTGTACCTTCAACCAATCAAAATTCGACAACACATTCTTAAAAACCACCTGGTTCCTCAATACCACTTTCCCTTTTCTTCTCCTTGATTTATGTACCCCTTTTCTTAGACCAATATATCTTGACTCAATCCAACTACATTATTTACTTTTTCAAAAGTTGGTTTCTTTCCTTTTTTTTATAACTAGGGTTTTTGTTGTGAGAGGAATAATATAATTTCAGGGTTTCTATTTTTAGGTCTGAAGAAGAATGGGGAGAGGGAAAGTGCAATTAAGGCGTATAGAAAATAAGATTAACAGGCAAGTAACGTTTTCAAAGAGGAGAGGAGGTTTAGTGAAGAAAGCACATGAAATCTCAGTGCTTTGTGATGCTGAAGTTGCTTTGATTGTTTTTTCTCATAAGGGAAAGATCTTTGAGTACTCCTCTGATTCTTGGTAAGTTTTTTTTTTTTATTTTTTAACTCTTTAATTTATTGTGAAGCTAAAATTTTAAGTTTACGTAGGTTCTGCCGAACCTGAAACTGTAGCTCCCAAGTTTTGATCTTTATTGTTTGTGTAATTGTTTTCTCCTATTAATTTTTCCTATTGAAGGCATAACATTTTAGCTTTTATATATATATATATATATATATATATATATATATATATATATATATATATATATATATATATATATATATATATATATATATATATAACAATAACGATACACTAGAATCTTACACTAGAATCTCACAAGTGGGGTCTGAGTAGCTTTGTGTGTACACATGCATTACCTCTATCCCAGAGGACTACAAACGTTGTTTCCGAAAGACAACCAAGGAAATAATATTACCATCATAAGAACAAAATATATATATATATATATATATATATATATATATAAAATCTCCAACCCTAATACCAAATTTTACACCAAATTTAAAACCAAAATGGTGTAACATCAAATTTACTCTAATCATTACACCATTTTCTACAAAAAAAAAAATATTTCTTCTCTCTTTTATATTATAGTATTATCTTCTATTTATATTTTATTTTTCTATTTCCTTCAAACAAATACTCACTTTTTTTCTTTTTTCCATATTCATTATATATAATTCACATTTACCACTTATATAATTATTTATTACAAAATTATTTTAAAGGATAAATTAACTAAAAGTGAAATCATTGATAAAAGATAATTAAATAATGGTTATATTTCTTTTTATACAATTATAATAATAATAAAATTAACTTATAATTTTATATAAACATAATATATACAAAAATTAATATATAAAAAAAAGAATATAAAATTAAAATTATAAAGATCTTAATATAAAAATTAATTATATACACAATATATGATAAATTAAAAATCCAAAAAATAAAAAGATAAATAAAATAATAATAAATCAAATTTGGTGTGATGAATAGTCTTGTATCAAATTTGGTGCAAGCTATTCATGGAGCAAAAAAAAACCAAATTTTATACGAAATTTGGATTTGGTGCAGCCTTGGAGATAGCCTAAGTATTCACACTGTTAGGTGGCACAACTTTGTATGCCTTCAGTTTTACAACACACCCAGTGTATTTTCATAGCATGAGTCTAGTGTATAATATGATAAAGTATATAATTTAATTAATTGTTAGAGTACTTTATTATTATTAATGAAAAGCAAATCCTTTCAAGCATTTGCAGTCGTTAATAATAAGTAGTAATTAGTCACATATTGCAAATTTTATGCTGTTTTCTCGGAGTTCGTTGAGGTAGGTATAACGGATGAAGATGCTAGGCAACTGAATCAATTTAATAATAAAACTTCTCAAAGGTAATATCTAAGGGACTTTTTTAAAACCTACTCTCAATCAAAAAGGGGCCAGTTTTGTCATGTTTTTGTTCTTATAAGCACTATTACCGCTGTTCATTGTAACAGAAAAGTAAGAATGTTATCTGTTTAGTTACCTTCATAATAAAAAGTGAGAATTATTTTATTTTCTTTTGTTAGGACGTTTGTATTTGCATCTCCTATTTGATAAAAATGAAGATTTACAGGAGTTTTACCTAATAAAGAAGTGAGAAATTAATGAGGCATCAGTCGTCAGTAAGAGTTGACACACTGTTGATTAATTACTATTTAGTTTCTAGTTGATGTTTCATGAAAATTTTGAGTTATATATCTTTGATTATATAATGAAAACTTTTGAGTTATATATCTTGTGTTTGTTGATGTGACTATGTGTATTCCTTCTATTAAGTGGTGCAAATGACAGTAAGGAAAATAACTAAATTTATTATCATATGTTTAAATTATACTTATGATTTATTTTATACTTTTTTAGGAAAATAATACTCCATTAGAAAACTAATTCAGTGATTAGCTTCATTCTTTCTAATATATGCTTTGAGAAAAGCCATACCTGATGAATGGAATGAATCCAACATCGGACTAGGACGATCCCTGGTCTCCTTGTAAGGCTTGAACAATCATCCTCCCTTCGAGCTAGCTTTTCGAGTGTGAGTTAGGCCTAAAATTTATTTTAACATGGTATCAAAGCTAGGTCCATGGATGATGTGGGTAGGGGTTTCAATGATTCGGTTCGACCGATTATTTTATAAAATAAGTACCATACCAATTTTTCGGTTATTCTATTATGTCTAACAAAAATTAGATTTTTCGAAACCGTCTCAAAGACGCGGGTTTCTCTTCGGTATCGGTATGGTTCAGTTAATTTTCGATATTTTTCTTAAATATTATATAAAATTCACCGGTAGAAGTAGAAATCAATAACATATGTTCTTTTATAGGACATAACAAAACTCTTTAGACATTTTTACTATTTAAAGGGCGATGAAGTAAAAAAAATAAAATATGGCTAGAGTATAGATTCATCAACTATTCTGCAACAGCGTAAGAAACCAAGCAAAGACAAAAAAAATATAAATCACACGAGTGGAAAGATATTAACCAAACCAGGACTCAAGAATAAAATCTATAGAAGATTAAATATTCAAAAAGATAAATCTAAATGGTAGGAAAGGAAACATATTAAATACATTATAGTTTGCTACTCATAATCGCCAGATTATTTTGTGTCTTGCTAAGATACTTGAAATAACTTAGTTTAAGTAGAAGAAGCATAATAGGTTTTAGGAATTAATATTTTGAGTTTAATAACTTATTGGCATGTAACAGTTTTCATAATTCTAAGGCCCAAAGAAAACTTTAATATTTACTATATAAATATATTTTCCAAATATAAAATTTATTCCATACGGTTTGGTACTTTTTCGAATTATCTTTATAAAATAAAAAACCTACCCTAATTATCGTTGCGGTTATAAATTTATATAAACCTAAAAATTGATTCGGTACCGTACGATTCGGTCAGTTTTCGAATATCTACTGACACCTCTAGATTTGGGCACCAAGAAGAGGGGGGCAGAATTCTCGGGACCAATTAGTTAAAGGGGAGATGGGGGTGCAAATACTCCTGGCTCATGATTGTGCATGCTCTAGACCTGACAGTGGAACCTTAGATAAATAATGTCGGGATATAGGCACAAGGAGTGGGTGGGGTGCTGAATGGGATGAATCTCACATCGGATCGGGATGAGATTCCTGGTCTCATTATAAGGCTTGGGCAATCCTTCTCCGTTCGAACTAGCTTTTGGGGTGTGAGTTAGGCCAAGGATTATATTTTAACAATACCTTCTAAAAAGTCTATTGTATATTGTATCTGATAAATTCACTATATATGTTTATTTTCGTTCATTCAATATCTTTTTTGGTTCTTATTGCATGTTAACCTCTTAATATTATGCGGAATTCTTGTTGCATTATACGTTCTTTTACATATAATCATCACAATTACCCTCTCATAACTGTTATTAGGACTTTTACCTAATACAAAGAAAAATTAATGATTATTTTTCTTGAAACAGTATGGAACAGATTCTTGAACGATATGAGAGATACTCATACGCAGAGAGACGCTTGCTTGCAAGTAATTCTGAATCTTCGGTATGACCTAAAAAAGTATTTTAAAATGTTCAAATTTATCCCTCTACTTTCAAGAATTATTTATATTTAACCTCCATTATAATTTTCAAACAAAAATACTCCTGTCATCACATAAAGTTGCTAAAGTTGCCCCTTCGTCTTTTAACTCCGTCCACCATGGCCAATGACATCCCGCGTGGCATGCCATGTGGCGTTAATCTCACCCAAATATCATGTCACATGGGATATTGTTGGCCATGCTGGAAGGATTAATTGACAAAGTGGCAGTGATATTTTTGTTCGCAAACTATTTTTAAAAGTAGAGGGATAAATCTGACCTATTTTCCTAGTAAATAATGTCCTATTTTCATCTTCAAATTGATGTATTGCTATTTGTATAATACAGGTGCAGGAAAACTGGAGCCTGGAATATGCTAAACTCAAGGCTAAGATTGATCTCCTACAAAGGAACCACAAGTATAAAATATGATTGCTTAATTCCATTGTAGCAGGAATATACTTGTTTCCACCTTCAATTTAAATTAGATTCAGTTTTATATTCACTTTTTAAAAATTATTTTCAGGCATTATATGGGAGAAGATCTTGACTCATTGAACCTAAAGGACCTGCAAAATTTGGAACAACAACTTGATACTTCTCTTAAGCTTATTCGATCAAGAAAGGCATGCCATAATCCTTCCCTTTTTCCCCTTTTCTTTTTTATTACTTATTCGATCAGTATTTTTTTCTATTAGAGGCGTATTCAGGATTTAGATTTGATTTTTTTTTTCCTTTTACTGTGTTCTTTGTCTTGGACCATCAGGAATTGAATCCTTAACTATTATTGTAGGTCAAGCAAAACTGATCATCACAAAAGTGAAAGCTTATTCCTTCCATAACCATTTGCCTTTTAAAAAAAAAATATTCTTCCAAGCTTGCACGCACCTTTACTATATATCCTACTAGGTAACATAGGGTGAAGCAGACCGAGGATTTGAAGTTATGGACTTCTTAATTAATTCGAGCTCTTTGGAGTTATTGGCTTCAAAATTCATAATTTGTACATGTTAAAGGAACTTTTTAAGATAAATACAAGATTTGGGCCAAAACAGTGCTGCCCAAACTGTACCATAACAGTACATGCCCCTGAGCACATGTATATGTAACTCTGTCCATCAAGATATGGTTAGATCGGAAGAGATAACCCAATATTTTTTTTTTTTTTTTTACAGTCACACTCTTGGGTGCATTAACATTTGCTTTTCTTTCATGCAAATTTTGAGATTTTTTGTGACTTCAAATGTTTTTGTGCTGCAGAACCAACTCATGCATGAGTCAATCTCTATGCTACAGAAAAAGGTACTAATAATTATATGCACGCCGATAAGAGTCCAGTAAGAGTACCTCCGGTTCACAATAAGAGTCCAATTTACTTTTTAATTTTGATTCAAAAAAAGTGTCCAGTTATTTAATCAAGAAAGAATTCAATTTGTTTTTACAAAATAACCCCTATGTACATCTCCCTAAAAAGTTTTCTTATTCCTCACATTAAATGTTTACTTAGGGGTAGTTTAGTCATAGTAGGTATTTTCGTATAAAATTTAATATTTTCTTAATGGGTGTGCTAAAAGTAAATTGGACACTTATTGTGAATCAGAGGGAGTACTACTTACTACTAATAACTAAGTACAGTAATCTTGATATATGTTTCTCGGACTCTTTAAAAATATTGTGGGGTGTGTGTCGGATCCTCCAAATTTAGTGCATTTTTGGAAGATTTAACACAGACGCAACAACAATTTCAGAGAGTCCGAGCAACATAGTTCTTGATTGGTGCATTGAGTGTAATATTCTTCTATACTTCCGTAGGAAAAGGCGATCCAGGAGGAGAATAACATGCTATCCAAGAAGGTAGGTTTGTCTCTTGTTATTTATTCTAAGTTTTTTGGCAATTAGCAAATTTTTCAACAGCAAACCATACTTTGCATTTCATATATCTTGGGGAAATTGTTCAATATCATATACATCGTATTAATAGGTTATTTTCACTTTTTCTAATTCCTTTGCTTCTTAACAGATTAAGGAGAAGGATAGCACAGTAGGGCAGCAAGCTGAATGGCATCAGCCAAATCAAGTTCCAAATTCAGCATCTTTCCTCCTACAACCACATCCATGCCTAAATATTGGGTAATTGCTGTCCTCTATAACAAGATAAATAAACAAAACCAACATCGTTACTAGTACTATTTTGAAAGCATGGTATCTTTACACAAATAGCCGGCAGATTCGTTGTTTGCTTTTTCTAGCCGATAGTGTTGTCAAAAGCGTCTTAAACCACGCTTAAGCCTTAAAGTGAGGCACAAAACATGTTGAGCGCTTTGCCTCACCTAGCGGGCACGTCATGTGTCATCAAGAATCTATGGCATACTTTTTCCAAATTCTTTGTCCATCTATTTGTTTTTCATGAATATAATTATTAGTCTTGGACTACACGTTTATATTTGTATTTTCTCTCTTTTTGCGCCTTTATTCATCAAAGCCCCCACACTTTATTTGCACTAAAAGCTCCAATGGACCTTAGAGCTTCCTTTTTTTTTTTTGCGCTTTTCACTTTTGATAACACTGCTAGCTAGTATACATAATTATACATTGATTATTCATGATTATACACATATTATACATGGATTATTTATATATATATATATATATATATATATATATATATATATATATATATTATACATCCGTCGGCTATGTTGGCTATTCAGGTTAATTCTTTGATGTTTTACTTTTATTGTTCAGCATCATATTGAAGCTTTGAATTTGGTAACTAGCTTTTATTTACAAAGTTGGTTAGGCACTACTTGTTTTATTGTTTCATTAATTTGGTGATGGTAATTGTTGATTAATAAGAGGTAATTACCAAGAGGAAGCAGAAGAAGCGAGGAGGAATGAGCTTGACCTAAATCTTGATTCCTTGTATCCATGCCATATGGGATGCTTTGCCACATGAATAAACAATTACCTAAATGTTGCATCTGAAGAAATGTCCTTTTGCTGGAGGTCAAGTTTTCCAATTCTATGTTCTCATCTGCTTTATTATGTGGAGGAAAATAAGATTTTAAGCCTTGTCTTGGGAAATTCTTAATATTGAGTATCTTTATATTGATATATATAGGACCTTATTGTCTTTCTCTTATATGGTGAAACCTTCATAAATGGAAGTTTACATTTGTTGGCTATAGTTTACATTTTTGCCTTAGAATTATTGTCAATACAATTATGTATTTTTCTTTGAGTTCAATACAATGTTATGCCCACACACTGATTTGCTCAAGGTCATTGGGAGGGCTTATTGCAAATCTGTATTCTCATGTGAAATGTTTCATTCAGCACCTTTTAATTGCTAAAAATTGTTTTGATATTCTGTAACAGCCTAGCCCACTAGTGATATTGTCTGCTTTGGGTCTAAACCCCTACGGTTTTAAAATGCGTCACTAGGATCTAATGCTTGTTTACTTGTATATCAAGTATCTTTCTCGTGTTTTGTCGATATAGGATTTGCCTAGGTTGTCATCACATACACCCCCCTAGGAACTCAACGAGGACGTTGAGGTTTTTCCTAACACTGTTCAAGGTTGCACGTGAAGTGACTCTAATACCATATGTAACAGCCTAGTCCACTAAGGATATTGTCCGCTTTGGGCCGAGGCCGGCACGACTTTAAAACGCATTACTAGGGTCTAAGGCATGTTTACTTATATACCCAGTATCTCTCCTGTATTTTGTCGATGTATGATTTGCCTAGGATATCACCTATGTCCTAGTAATTGTTTTGGTGTTGCTTTGAGTAATTTAATAATTCCATCGGGCTGTAAAAATAGGAACTCTGTATTTACCTTAATGTTAGCATAGGCAACTGGCAAATATAAGCACTTGAAACGTAAAAGACGTGTAGTATAAGCTGATAAAATCAATCATCTAAATTTCATTACCACAAGTAGTTGGTCTCACTTGCTTTACATGTAGAGCAACCAAAAAGCCGAAACAGATTTTAAGGGGAAACAAGTGTTCTCTTGACTGTATATCGTGTTACTCTTCAATCCATTATATAACAGGGCATGTTCCAAATAATCAAAAGTTTAAAACACCAAAGAAACGAACAATTCCAGAGTAAATCTAAGATGTTGGTAACCAGTGTAATCAAGAATTATGTACATCTTGCTAAGTTGCAGGAAATCTTCGCATATGCGTCTGCTTTTCATTCTCGTTTAGCTCCGTATCTTCAGCTCCGTACACTAATTAGTCTCCTCGAACTGCATCAACTGGGAAAGGAAATCAAAGAGTGTTAGAGAATCTGAGGTAAATAAGTTAAACTGTATGACAAAAATATATCAAGTTTAGGCATTACTAGCGCTCTTCGCACAATTTTTTTCCAAGTATAATTCTATGATCTTTTGCTATCTTTTAAATCAAAGGTATACAACATATTTGTTGCTGAAAGTAGAAGATCAGATTGCAGATATAAACTAGAGAGCAGATTGCATCTATAAACTATATACATATACCGGCTCAATAACTGAGCCATCTGAATGAGCAAGTGACCGCCTACTACCTACACTGCTGTCATTTTCAGATAACAAGACTTTATTCTTAAACCTATGTACCTTAAACACCGACAAAGCATGTATATAACATGCCATTTAGAGTCCTGAGCGGAACAGAAACATGTCGCAAACTAGTAAAGAGGAAAAGCAAATCCAGGAAAACAGTGATAAAGCATTAGTTATTTGACTAACATAAAAAAATGTTTTACTCCTCCCTTGCGGAAGAAGATCTTAACTTGACTATGCAACAAATAAGATATTGCAAACTTGCAATGCGCCAAAGTAACTTAAACAGCAAAAGGTAAAAGAAACAAAAACTCTTGCCTTTCCACAAACTGGACATTTTTCACTTCTCTCCTGCCACTCATAAATACAACTGAGGTGATAATGATGTGAACATTTTGTCGATATCTTGGGGTTTTCTGGTGTATACTCTGCATAAAAGAAAAAGTCATTTCAAAAATTAGGCAGATCAAGAGATTTATCCAACTATGTAGTATGCTAATTGCAGATCAAATAGTTCTTTACCAACATAAAAATTGTGAAATAACGCAAGCTACCTTCGAGGCATGTTGGGCATACATCCTCATCTTCCGATGAGGAAACTGCATACTGGAATCCAGTCTCCAACTTTGATAAATTTTCCTTCTCAGGGGACTCGGGACAACCTTCTTTACGTCCTTCTTCACAGTCTGATTTAATCAGCTTGTCTGCTTGTACAAGTCTTCGTGTTATTTCAACATCAGCATCTCCAACTGGTTCAGGCTCAACTCGTGAATGACTTGTTCCTTTGTCCTGTCGTCTAAATGCAACTTCTTGTTGCACTTGTGGCTGTATTGGACCAGCATTATTTGGTAAAACTCTACCCTGAGAACTGATTGTATTACATGAACTATTGTTGGTAACTACAACAGTCGAAGATGATGGGCCTTGATTAGCTGAAGTCACAGCAGTTTCTGGTGCTCGACCAAATACGGCTCCACACTGATGACAAGTAATACTTAAAAATCAATTTCATGATAAGGAACAGTCAGCATATTGTAAAAAGATAGCATCTTAACGAGGAAAGAGTCATTACGATAACGAATCATTAGCAAAAAGGATGCAACTACACGAGCAATATATTCATGATTGTTGTTACTACAGCTATAATTAGAATTTTCCAGGTTAGCAATAATAAACAATGGATTCGAGTCAGCAATATTCGTTTCTGTGGTTTGTTTCGCTGTTCTTCAAAAACAAGAGAGCTTTTCCATGTTTAAACTATTAAAGTTGATATGTGATCACATTAGCGTCACGTGTAACATTTTGCACCAAGCGACGAGTTTTGCTATTCTGTGAATTTAGTAATTTATGAGCTAGTAAAACATGAAAAAGAAAGTTCCATCAAATGTCATCTTTGTTCATAATACATTAGAACAGAATATTAAAAGCAAACAACGACCGTTGTTTGATGTATTAGATGCTTAAAAGCTAAACCAATATCCATAATCAAACAGTATGCTGCAAATTGAGCAAGGACAAAAGATGCTGCACATCCTTCATATTAGTATAATCTTAAATCCTTTAGGTTTGGGATTCAAAGGACTACATTATTCTTTGCACAAGAGCAAGGTAGGTCATCTCCCTAGTTCTTTAAGGTAGTTGAAGTTTTTCCTTGGAATCATCTTCACCTGTTGTGCCACTTAAATATTCATTATTGCTATAGTTAGTTGAGCTGGTGGTCCAACTAATTAACTACTTCAGCTAGACACGATTAGTTCTCGGTAGTTAAGAATCTTGCTATCATTTATTCACAGAAAATTGACAAGGCAGAATTAGCTTAGCGGTAGAGGGCAGCACGGTGCACGAAGCATCCACGTTAACGCAAGGTCCGGCGAAGGGCCGAACCCCAGGGGATGTGATGTAGGTAGTCTGCCCTAATGCAAGTATTAGTAGCTGATTCCACGGCGAACTATAGGTCACACGGAGACAACCTTACGGTTGCTCCAAGGTTCCCCTCCCAAACAATGTGAAACATTAAATAGTCCAGCGCACCATCCAAACATTAGGATAAGATAAAAATATACAATTACTTCATAGCCACAAGCAAAGAATTTTCGACAGGTACCGTATTAAGTATGTTCTGAAAGCAGCAACTAAAACACAGGCAGCTGCTACGGTTTTGATCATTTGAGACAACAGCATTATCTCCAACATCAGAAACAGTGAAACAGCAACAAACTGAACCCATGATTTTTCTTCAATTCATTACACAAATCTTCAACCTTTCAGTATCAATTCCCTTTTAGACCAGTAGCCAAACTTTCCTTTAAAGCAATAAAAAATTACATATAAGCAACCAGAAGTAAACAAACATGTCAGACCAAAAATAGTAAATTTCTTTTTCCCAATTTATTCTTCTTAATGCAAGATTAACAAGAAAAAGGCAGCTCGGCACACTAAACTCCCGCTATGCACGCGTCTGGGGAAGGGCCAGATCACAAGAGTCTATTGTACGCAGCCTTACTTTCCACGGCTCGAAACCGTGACATCCTACCAGTTATGCCAAGGCTTCCCTTCAAGATTAACATGAAATAAAAGATTTTTTTTTTTACCCAAAAATTCCTAGGAGAAATACTTTCATTTAACAGATAATTCAATCAATCCCAGAAAAATGAACTCATCATCAAAGGAAACTTAAGACCTATAGAAGCAGAACAGGGATTCTATTGCTTAGTATTTGAAAAATCATACTTCACACACACGGATTGATAAGAAAACACATTGATCACAAAAAACACAAACACACATACACACAACAACAACAACAACAACAACAAAAAACACAACTCAGGATGATAAAAAAACAATATATGCAGAAGAGAAACAGAGAGAAAGAGGGGTGACAGTACCAGAAACAAGATTTTGGATAGCAGAGGGTCTGTGTTGCGGAAACAAATAATGAAGAGTTTTGAGAATTGAGGAAAGAGAGTTGACACAAAAAAGGAAAAGTTTGAACCTTTTTTAATTAGAATCTTGGATTATATGGAAAACTCTCTCTATATATTGCGGGTTTATAAGGTATCACAGCGAGGAATTAGCTGAAAATTTATACCTCTGTCCCTTTTGTTCTATTTAAGGTACACCTAAATATATTTTACTACTAAATCCTACTCCCACTTGATCTAATATTCCAAAGATTGTAAATATATAAAGAAGATATTATAATGGGTTATAAAAAATAACTTACATATATTGTCAGTTTCTTAATTTTTTACAATTTTGGAGATGAATTCCGCCATGCGAATAATAGGTTTAAAACATAGATTTAAAGTTAAAAAAGGACGAGAAAGTCATTCCTAAATATGGTCGAATAATTGGTATATGTTTGTTTTTAATTTAAACACTAAACTCTAAAATTAATCGACTTTTTAATATAGAACGTTTTACATTTTTTTAGCAAAAGTATAATTAACAAATTAGTAAACCAAAGTGGTGTAGAATTGAATTGTAACAATTAAACCATAACTTCAATTACATATTAGGAGTATTTATATTGTCTCCTCTGGTCTTTTCAATTTTTAAGATCGACTATATTCATTTAAAAATTAATTGATTATCATTGATATACAGACCTCCATTTGTCAAAATTCGTCAACATCTTTCTAACGGTTTCTTCTATTTTCATGACTTTTGATATTTCCCTGATGTGAAAGTTAAATTATACTATGATCCCCAAAACTAAATAAAATATACTTATAACACATGCCATATTCTACACTATAACGAGGCCCTATATATATATATATATATATATATATATATAATTATAACATAATGCTAGGTCAGGGGAGGAGCTAATTAAAGTATTGACTATAGGTTCACTAGATATTGTATTGTATTAGAAAATTTATTAAATATATATAAATATTTAGTTGTGAATCTATAACTAAGACAATTCAATAACAAATTCAAAACTTTAAATCATGACGTCTCCTCGACAAGAGGAGTTGCTCTATGATTAGTACCTCCACCTGTAACTCCGGGGTTATGGGTTTGAATCATCAAGGAGCAATGGTCCGACAAAAGGATCAAATGGAAGGGGAATGAAAAGAAAAATGTCTCATTTGTAGATAATCATTCAATAAATATAAGTGTAGCTGACGTAGAAGACCAATCTTATCTATAGGGACACTATTATAAGAAAGACTGGTGAAATGAATTACTAATTAAAAAATGGGGGAAAGGATAGAAAGAAGCTTCATAGTTGGTGCATGGAATGATGGAATCAATAGTGAAGAATAATCTTCCTTTATTTCAGTGGGGAAGCCATTCACAATTTTCAAAAATAAAGATACTATTGACTTTTGTATTTTTATTATGATGTGGTTTAATAAATAGATGTTTTTCATTTGAAGATGACAAAAGCACAAGCAACTGTGGCTCCATCATCATTATTTTAGTCTCTATTTATATATAAGTAATATTTTAAAAATCAGTGATATTTATATTAAATTCAAATTCATTTCCACAAAAGAGAAGTAAATGCAGTGACATGTTGCATACACTAACTTTAAAGATTCTGAGTGTGCTTCTACATAAAAGAGGCATAACCTAATACTGAAAAAGAACTTGCAACTATTTGAACTACATAATATGTAAATTAGATTTGTGACTATTTATGTAAACCAAACAACTCCAAGGAGAAGGGACAAAAGGAAGGCATTTAGGCCTCAATTTTTTTTTTTTAAGATTAGGACATTTGAATCTGAATATCAAGATGTGTATTAAGATTAAGATATCTGAATTTAAATACACATCTGAATATATTAAGATGTGTATTAAGATCAGAATAGAAATAATTAAGACTGTTTGATTTTTAATATCTGAATGTATAAAATTTATTTGGTACTAACATAACATAAAGTACATCGTCAAATTATATCAGGGCCGGAATTATGTGATTTCACATCAAACTCATCTATAAAATGAGAGGTATTGACTCTTAAAACTATAGTAAAAAGAGTTAAACTCCACCAAGAATACGTTATCTAAATTCATAAGAACAAGAATGTTCTAAAAATAACAATTCCAAGCAAAATAATATTTTCTTCAATCACCTAAGGATATTTCTTCTATTTTCACTTTTTAGGTAGATTATTTTCGATAATCGGCAGCTCCAATTAACCATTATATGTAAGCAATATGACTAAATTAATATTGAATCAATAAAAACTTTTTCTCCTTAATTAATATAGTATTTTACATACTTGAAATATAATTAACGCTTTCTCCTCAAAGTGATGCAAGAGTCAACTGCTAATTTGGGTATAATTTACATAAATTAAAAACGTAAATATTTGTAATATATTTCTAGCGTAATATTTTCAATATGAAAAAACCGACTCAAATAAAATAAAAGAAGAAGAGACTCAAATACAGTCATCGTTGTCGTCACCAAATATAACTATCGAATTTAGAAGAGATGCAGAGAACTAAAAAAGAATTAAATAAATTGAAAGGAGGCAGAAGAGTTTGATCTCTATTTGTGGAGAGTGGGGGGCTAATGAATATTCAGACATTTGAATGGGCCGAGAATTTGAAAAAAAAAGGTTAATTAAGTTTTAAGTTTATTATTATGTAGAAGTATCAAATTATAATTAAATTCAGAAAAGATTATAAAAATATAACTAGTTGACTACTAAGTAATTAAACAATAATTGAATTCAAGCAAAGGTAAAAGTACAGTTGAATTATAAAAGTTGTACAATGTAGGAGAGAAGATTCGAAATTTGGGACATCAAAGAACTAAAGGAGCTTTGAGAACTTTCTTAAACCAACTCATCTACTCAACTTCTGTGTTTAGGGTGCACACATAAATTATTTAAGGGTTTCTTGCTGTATATACAAATATATAAAGTATATAGTATATTTTTGCCGAGGCTAACGGGTGCCGGTGCCCCTCACCTCCCCATGTAGGTCCGCCCTGAGGGTGGTAGTTATTGTGATTGAGGAAGGTGGTGGGTGGTTGGTGGTTGGTGGTAGGTTATAATGATGGGTAGTGCCGGCTGTGGTTATTGATGGTGATGGGGTGGTCAGTTGTGGTAGTTTAGACGGAAGAGTGTTGATTGTGGGTGAGAATGATGGTGGTCGGAGTGGTGGGGATAGTAGGTGGTGATGGCCGATAATGGAGGCTATGATTGAGGATGATGGTGGCGTGGTGGTGATGGAGGTGGTTGTGGTAGGGATGGTCATCGGTCGGTTCGGGTCGGTTATGAATATTATTGGTTTAGCATATCGATTATCGGTATACAAATTTGATAAACTGATAAGCGAACCGATAAGATATTAGTTATAGGGTATCGGTTAATCGGTTATCGATCATTACCGGTTCAATTATCGGTTTACTCGATAAGATAACTCTATCTAGAGTTAAGCAAAAAAGAAAAGATAATTCACTGGAGTTAAGCAAAAAAGAGAAGAATTCGCATATAGTATACTAAAGACTTACGCTAGGAGTAACTAGTAAGGTCTATGAAGAATAAAGATGAAACAATTGAAAAGTGGGGTTGAGAAAGAATAGGAGAGAATGAATTGAAGCCCTAGCATTTGTATATACTTAAAGGTAAAGTCAGTTAACCCATTAACAAAATTAACAAACCGAGGCCCGAACCGATAACCAATAGTAAAAGAATTCTAAACCGTTACTGAATCGTTAACCCAATAACCCGATATCGATAATACAATAAATAATTAACGGTTCGGGTTATCGGTTTACCCAATATATGCCCAGTCCTAGGTTGTGGTGGGTGGTGGTGGTGGTGACATGGTGGTAGTTGATAATGGTAGGCGGTGGCGTCAGTTAATAATGAATATGTGATAGCATCTTAATGAAATTAAGTTTCTGTTATAGATCTTAATCATACAGACCCATTAAGTGATCGTGAAGTAAAAAAAAACCCACTTAACGATTAAGATCTGAATAATTAAGATTCAGACTTTATAAACAAATGCACTTAATGTCTGAGATCTGAATAATTAAGATTCAGACCTCCATTAAGTACAAACAAATGAGGCTTAGTTGGGTAACGTCTCAGGTACGGGCTGGAAGGACGGTTTTATTGGGCTAAATTACAGCCCACAACAACAATTGAATCAAAAGGAGAATGACAGAAATAGTGAAAATAACATGCGCTAGCGAGTTATCGGACTAGTAATTGAAAAATAACCAGCGCCTTACTAAGTTATTAAAAATGATCATTATTTTATTGAAACACGGAAAGTTCCAGCATAATATGATGGATTATGGAGTTCCTGCGTAAAAACTTCCAACATATTGTATTGGAACTCCAACACATTATCCTTGAATTTCATATGTAAAAAATTCGAACTCCGGCATATTATGCTGGATTTTTTTCCAAATTTGTAAGGGTATTTTTGTTCAAGTTTAATTATTACATGAAAAAATAACTAAATTAAGATTACTTTTAAAATTGTGGCTATTTTTGGCTATTTTTGGCTATTTCTTATTTTTTTCCCCATATGATACTTTGGTATCACTATTGATTTTTTGATTTCGGTAACAAAAGTTTTGAGGAAAATTCCCCACCAAAATTTTAAAATTCGCTCACCAGAATTTTAAGTACGCATCAATTATGGTGATTGTTAGAATAATTCTACCACAAATTCTAGCAGATCACGAGAATTTTTTAGTATTGTGGTTCAAAATTCTAGTGATCATCACAATTTTTGGTGCTTTAAAATTTATGGTATTCATGGGACAGGTGCTTCAAAATTCTGGCCAACGACTACCTTATATATTTTTTTAAAAAAGATTCAACCGGGCTGCCGGGACTATGACCGGACCATTACTAGGTCGGGCTACTGGGACAAAACGATATTCCCGTCCCATCCCTCATCCCATTACTCTGTGGGGTCCAGCCCACTTTTTTAAGGAAGAATTTTCTTCCTTCTAATGTTTGTCAAATATGGCTGCTAAGCAGCCCACGTTTTTTTTTGTTTGTCAAGAAAGGCAGGCTGTTTTCTGCCTATAAAATGAGAGCTTCGGCTCTCATTTTTAACACCAACAAAAAAGAGAGAAAAAAGAGTAAGTTTTCACAGACAGGGTATAAGAAAATAGTCTGTGAAGAAAATAGAGAGTGA
>MU762625.1:42251-64504 GCA_026770625.1 Nicotiana glauca
CCTACAAAGTGTAAATTCCTTACTATAGTGATATCAGTTGCTCCTCTCGGGGTCGTGGTTTTTTTCCCTTATTCAGAAGGGTTTTCCACGTAAAAATCTTGGTGTAATTGTTACTCTTTTATTCTTGTTAATTACCGTATCTTGATGCTACATTATTATTCCGCTTTTATTACCGTGAATATTATTTCTGTAGGGGTTTATTTCCAACATACTCCCCATCCTATCCCACTAAGACCTGTCGGACCGGACAGGGACCGGGCCAGGCCGTCCCTTTAGACACCCATTGAATGTATGCATAAGGTACATATGTTAGTCTCTATGGACAATACGTCCCTTGGGCTGGGTTGTGATAAATGTTGTTAGTATTAGCCTCTATCCACTGTTTTCCCCTTGATGATATATTATTTTATGAGAAATTTTCATAAAACAGTATAGTTTAGAGCCTAATTATCATATATAATTATTAATTACCATTAGTAGCTATTATTCAATTCTTACTAGCTTGTATCACTTGTATTTAGAAGCACAACGAATACAACATGTGTGAATTGTATTTGTTCCCGCAGCGAATACAACTTGTATCAACTGTATTTATTCGCACAGCTAATACGCCCAAAGCGAAATAAAGGATTGTATACAAAGAGTACAACATATGTCAATTCGTTCGCACAATGAGGAGTTTATACAAAGGACATAACCTGTATAAACTGTATTCATAATGAAATATAAAAAAACAGAAAAATAGAATATTTTTATTGAGAGTTGAATAGTGCAGAAAATTTTGAAGATGCAGAGTCACCTTCAACAAGATGGGATTATAAGAAGATTTACAAGGCAACCTTTCCCATCATTAAGAAGATATATCTGCTGATGATGGGTGATTTTCCTGAAGTGTAGTGGATGAAAATAGTATGCAATAATCTTGTATCTCTAAAATGGATATTCATCTACGACTGCATCTCTTGGTAGATTGCCCACCAAGAATAGGTTGATGCATTGGGGGATTGTTGATAATCAAACATTTCCTATGTGTGCTTGTCAACCAGAAAGTATATCCCACCTCTTTTTCCAATGTGATGTATGTGCACAGGTATGGAACAAAGCTCTTGAAATGATAAAGAATGGATAGAATAGCTATGATTTTGCCAGATGAGTTGAGATGAGCTGAAGTAAATGCAAAGGAAGAAGTTTAAGTGCAGATATCTTTAGAATGACTTTGATTGCATTTGTTTATCACTTTTGGATTAAGAGAAAGCAGAGAGTCTTCTTGAATAAACAAGATGATCCTTAGAGCATCATCAAAAGAATTATACAGAAAATATTCTGTAGGGGATCATAAAATATATAGAGGGTGTTTGGATGGGCTTAAAAGCTGGTCAAACCAGCTTTTAAGCATTTTTTTATGGGATGGAGTGTTTGGATAAAAAAAACTGCTTAAAAAAAGCTAAAAGCAAGAAGTTGGTCTACCCCATCTTTTTTTATTTTGGCTTAAAAGCCATTTTGGTTTGACCAGCAAAATTACCCTCCTGTCCCTTATAACTTTTTATAATACCAAAATTGCCCCCGGTAAAAGAAACCCTAAATCATTGTAATTTATATCAATCTTTTAAAACACTAGTATTTATTATTTTACATTTCAATTGAGAAATATTATTTTGTACTAATTGCAGGTTGACTTTAACAGGCTATTGAAAAACAAATACTCTTGACAAACATATGTAACATAACTCGCGACACTCATTATCTCATGAAAGTCATTTACAATTTAAATTTGTTATGTAGACATTTATACCTAACATTCACGTCATTGAAAAAAATTAGGAAACAGGTAAATTAAAATATAAATTATTTTTTGAAAAACGTCATTAACATACTATTGAAAAACAAATACTCTTGACAAACAAATAAAAAAACTATTTTAAGTAATTATTTAAATTAAAATTAAATTAAAATATAAATTATTTTTTGTTTGCATTACTTATGAATCAAGTATATTGTAGTAATCAGCTCCTTTTATAATGTTAACAGCTTTAAGGATATTTATGTTTTTTTAACAGAAAAAAGTTCTTACAAGCACTTATTTACCAAACACTTCTACAGTTTTTTTTAAGCTTCAGCATTTTTATCCAAACAAGTAACTGCTTATTTATAAAACAAGTTTCAGCACTTAAAAACTGCTTTTAAGTACAAATGCTTAAAAGCTACTTTTTTCAAGCTAATCCAAACGGGCTCATAGTCTATCTTGTTAGTAACTTTGGAAAGTGGATGTTAGTTGTGACAAGTATATCTCGCAATGCCTACATGTAGTTTTTTCTTTGAATTGACCATACCTAATACCTTTCGTAATAAAATCTTATTTACCAAAAAAAAAAAAAATGGAAGGAGGTCTATAAATTAAATTAGTAATAATAAAATAATATTTTCTATAATTTTATTTTATTTTATTTTATGTGATGTTATTTTCTTATTAATTAAATCTTTTAAAAAGAATAACATATCTTTCTATATTTGAAAAATCACATTTTTTTTAAGTAACATGCCTTTACAGCCACATAAATCTCATGATACATTTAAAAGCACAAATTTCAAAAGTCCTCTTTCTTTATAATCCCTCCGTTTCAATTTATGTGAACTCATTTGACTGGACACGGAGTTTAAGAAAAGGGAGAAAACTTTTTGATCTTGTGGTGTAAAATGAGGTACCTTTATTTTGTGTGACTATAAATCATTGCATAAAGGTAAATTGTTTCCAAATAAGGAAATAAGTCATTCTTTTTGGCACAGACTAAAAAGGAAATAGGTTCACATAAATTGAAACGGTGATAGTATATAATTTCTTGTCCACTCAAACAACCCACAAAATTGAAACGAGGGAGTAAGATTGGGGTTCCTCTGATTTTTATTTTTGGCAATCACACTTGTAAACTGAACTGAAATTCTTCTTTTTGGGTCAAAGGAGAAGGGAAGAAAAAAAAAATCTTAGCTTTAGGAGACTGAAAATTGAGAATATTTTGACATAAACAAGCATTCATTTTCACGGGTGAGTAGCTATTTCTTGGCTAAGCTCACAAAGCGTAAGAAATAGAAAAATAATGCTTCCATGTATTCCATTTTATGTGGCATTATTTTCTTATTAATCTATTTAATTTATATTTACTTAACTCTAAACTTCAAAATAAACAACCTCTTGCAGAAATGCAGGTATGACTGCATACAATGGACCCTTGTAGTTCGATCTTTCCTTGAACCCCGCGCATAGCGAGAGTTTAGTGAACCAAATTGCCCTAACTCTAAACTTCATTATTTTTCTTTAATAGCGTGCTTTTATAGCCAGAAATCTCATAATATATTTAAAGCCACAAATAGTAAAAGCCCTTCCTTTTTATTAAATCCTTGTTCAATAAAACATCGACACTAAAAATGAAACTAGGGAGTAAGAATTAGGGTTCCTTTTATTTTTATCTTTGAAAAAATTGCACTTACAAACTAAATTTGAAATAATTTTGCTTGAGTCAAATTAAGGGAAAAAAAAGAATCTTAGCTCTTGGAAAAGAAAATTGAGAATAATTTGATATCAACGGACATCCATTTTCGTGAGTGAGTAGTTGCTTCTCCTAAAGACTAGGCTCATAAAGCATAAGGAAAAAGAGGATTAGTGTTGGAAAATTAATTCTAACTTGTAGTAGGAAATCTTAGTTATTTAGGATTTGATTTATCTAATTTATGTCTAAATAAGATTTGCAGTTAAAATAAATATAGGAATATGTTTTCTTATTTCTAGTTGAAATATATTTCGTACCATTATAAATAGGGATATTAATAATTTATTTTATGTGTGAAGGAAATATAGAAGTGCATAGATGACTCAGAAATTTATAATAAAATATTTTCCTTCAATTAGGAATGACTCAAAGGATCACTCTTAAGAAATTATTAACAATGTGAAATTTTGACAAATTAAACATAAAAAATGAATGATAGATTCCTTCTAAATGCTTTTAAAAATAAAAATCGTGGGTGGTCAAGCTCCTCTTTCCATGTTCTAAATTCACAGGTTGGCAAAGACAACATTAAACAAAGACCACGGTACATACAGATTCAATAATTAAAAGTAACCTGGCTATATTTTCAAGTTTTGGGTTTAAGTGGAGTAGTAGGTAATGATGACATTTATTCACATATTTTATACTCCCTCCTCTTATATTAATAATCATGGTTATTAAAAATAATTATTTTAAATTATTTATCATTTTAGAAGTTTAAGATAATATTAATTATTTTTTCCTTTTTTACCCTTAGTAATAATTGTTCTTGAAGATAAAGATAACACATAAATAAAATAAATAATATTCAATGGAGAGAAATTATATCTTAGACATGAATAACTCTAATCTCTTTTTTAATTAATATTTTTTACAGAACGTGTAAAAGATAAATACGACACATAAGCGACGAGAGACTAGTTTAGTAAACAGGAAACTACTAATACAAAACATCGGCTATGAAATAACAAAGTAGCAGTAGGTGAGAACAAAGAAACTAAGATTCTCTTTTCGACTTTAAGAAAGTTTGCAACTGGCAGTTAATAATTTACTCACACACTAATATGTGGTCAATTATTTACACAGAAAATGCGAAGACAGAGCATTGAGGTTTAATTGTGTTATACCATAGTACAACACGGACAAAATAAGGTATGCTAGAGAGACCGAAATTAGTGTCAAACGTCATGCTTTTTTGAATGTTAGGCACATGCAAAGAGGTTTCGCTATTATGTTAAGATAGGTTTTTTCATTAGAATTAAATGCAAAAAGATGGACTCAAAATGCGGTTGTGTGAAAAAAAATGCTGACAAAATTCTTGGAAAGTAAAAATAGAGAGGGACAAAAAATTTCAGACGATTAATTTCCTACATGCCACAGCTGAGGTGCAAAGTATGAAAAAATAGGGGAAGTGAGTAGGGAGAGTAGTGATAATTAGTTGTAGAATCTCCAATACAAAAATGACCACGTACAATTTAGTTTTTTTTAATCCATTTCGAAATAATTCAACTTGAATAATCAGACCTTATAAAGGGCTGGTGCATAATTAAAATCGGATTCAAGTTTTAGGTGTACTTATCACTTTTTCCTATTTTTTATTAATGATTCAGAAACATGATGGTAAAGAATGGAACTTTTAGCCAAAATTGTCCCTTGGTAAGTTTAACTTTGTCCTTTATCTATTACCCTGAGCATTTATAGTCCTTTAAGTTTGCTAAAGTTGAGCAGGTTTAGTCCATTTAACAAAATACCCAAAGGGAGACCAAAAAACTAACAGTATTTTAACTGAGTCAACTGGGTTAGACTCGTGAGAGTACGAGGGTTCGGGAAATATAAAATTTTTTCGATTCCGAGACGTGTGCCCGAGGGGCATTTTGGTCATTTTTTTATAATTTTGCGTATTAGCTTAGAATTTAATTGTAGAATCAATTACTTGAATTATTATTTACATTATGCAATTTAATTGAATAGATTTGAGCCATTTGGAGTCGGATATTCGTGGCAAAAGCGTGATTTCGGGTTGACTTGCACTTGTTCGAGGTAAGTGGCTTGTCTAACCTTGTGTGAGAGACTTTGTCAAATAAGATTTGATATTTGGTAGTTGAATGACTTGTACGTGAGGTGACGAACACGTATTTGAGCTAATTGTTGAAAATTCGTTTTTACTTGGAATTATTTAAATTGTTGAACCATTTTCATTTTTACTACAATGATCTTTCTCGACTCCAAATTTAAATAATTCCAAGTAAAAACGGATTTTCAACAATTAGCTCAAATACGTGCTCGTCACCTCACGTACAAGTCATTCAACTACCAAATATCAAATCTTATTTGACAAAGTCTCTCACACAAGGTTAGACAAGCCACTTACCTCGAACAAGTACAAGTCAACCCGAAACCACGCTTTTGCCACGAATATCCGACTCCAAATGACTCAAACCTATTCAATTAAATTGCATACTGTAAATAATAATTCAAGTAATTGATTTTACAATTAAATTCTAAGTTAATACGCAAAATTATAAAAAAAATGACCAAAATGCCCCTCGGGCACACGTCTCAGAATCGGAAAAAATTTATATTTCCCGAACCCTCGTACTCTCACGAGTCTAACCCAGTTGACTCAGTTAAAATACTGTTAGTTTTTTGGTCTCCCTTTGGGTCTTTTGTTAAATGGACTAAACCTGCTCAACTTTAGCAAACTTAAAGGACTATAAGTGCTCAGGGTAATAGATAAAGGACAAAGTTAAACTTACCCCAAACATAAGGGACAATTTTGGCTAAAAGTTCTAAAGAATGAATCAACAAACATATATTTTGCAGCAATATAAAATTACAACACAATTTAATAAAGGAATTTATAGAATATTAGAGCGTACTTATAAAATAACCCGACAATCACGCGGACTGAATTTTGGAGAAGTCAAGGTATGTGAACTAAAAAGCTTGTTCACAGTATAAATAATCACGAATTTAACCTCTTAGAAGCTCTTCAATACACTATTTAAGCATTTGTTCATACTCAATCTAGAGACGCAGTGACACAGTAAACTACTCAAACAGCAACAATAACAACCAGTAAAATCCTTATAAGTGGAGTTTGGGAGGGTAGTGTACGTAGACCTTATCCCTTTTCTGAGAGAGTAGAGAGACTGTTTCCGATAAACTCTCGGTTCAAGAGGACGAAAAGAGTCGATATAAACTGCTCAAACACTGGTTTCTAATAGGTGTAGATTTAGTGAGACGATACATCTAAAATAACAACGATATGAATATCTCTTGGAAGGAGCTTTGGGACTCATGGAACATTCGGATTGTCATTCTCCTCAGCTTTTTTCTGCAAGTATTGCTAATCTTCTTTGCACCTCTTAGAAAGCGTGTTTCGACTGTATTTCTGATCTTGCCCCTCTGGTCAGCCTACTTGCTTGTAGAATCAGCTGCTAATTTTGCACTGGGACACATCTCCTACAGCCAAGGGAGGAATGTCTCTGGCACTGATGGCGGCGACATCCATTATCTTCAAGCATTTTGGGCGGCCTTTCTGTTGGTACATCTTGGCGGCCCTGACACCATTTGTGCCTTTACTCTCGAGGACAATGCACTGTGGTATAGGCAACTTTTGCGGTTCATGTTCCAGATTGGCGCTGTGGTGTATGTCCTTATCCAGACATTTCCTGGTAACAAGCTGTGGATCCCAACAGTGATAATAATTTTAACTGGACTAATCAAGTATGGTGAGCGTATTCGGGCTTTACATCTCGCAAGTCCAAGTCGTTTTCGCGAATCCATGATGAGGGATCCGGATCCCGGGCCTGATTACGCCAAGCTAATGGACGATTACTCTGCAACATGGGCGGCCAATATACCAGCTACTATGCATATGGTTCACGAGTTCGGAGCAGAAATAGGTGATGAAGATTGGCCTGGCGAACCAAGGCTACCGGATCTTGAGGTGGTGGAATCTGATCACTGGCCTGCAGAAGAAACAGCTGATCTACATCTGATTCACGAGTTCGGAGGGGAAATACCTAAAGAAAGGTCTGTCAAGCGAGGGCTATCGGATCTTGAAGTGGTGGAAGAAGCATATTACTTCTATGAGAAATTCAAAGGACTGATTGTTGATCTCATACTTGACTTCAGACAGTGGAATGAAAGTCGCAACTACTTCCTCCACTTAAATTCAACAGATGCCTTTCGAGTTATAGAGACTGAACTTAACTTCATTTTTGACATTCTTTATACTAAAGTGACAGTGGTAAATTCTCCCTGGGGTTATGCAAGGCGAGCAGTATCTTTCATTCTCCAAGTTGTTGCTGGAATCCTCGTCTACTGTTGGGATAAAAGGGAAGTTCCTAGGAGGGATATTGGAATCACTTATACCCTTCTCCTAGGTTCACTTCTCTTGGATTTGACGGCTTTTCTTATGCTTATCTTCTCAGATTGGACAACAGTTGCCCTCAAGAAAATGAGTTACTCTCATTTACGCCGTTTGCCTATGCCTTTTCGATGCTTACACCGTAGGTGGGCTGAATCAGTTTCACAATTCAACCTGATTGACTATTGCATACATGCGCGCTCAGAGAGAAGGGAAAGGACATATAAGTATTTTGGCATCGCTGATATATTGGACAGGATCGTGTATGTGGATAGTGATCCATTCACTACAGAATTGAGGGAATTCATACATAAAGAGCTAAAAGTTAAGTCATTTTTCGCTAAAAATTTAAGAATAGCCAAGGAAATGTGGTTAGCCAAAGGAGAATGGACTCTTCGTGTGAATAATTGTAGTCAGCTACTTCCTTTCATCACTGATTCTAGTTACGACGAGTGCCTTCTAGTTTGGCACATTGCTACAGAACTCTGTTATAACCAAGACTTGGCTAGCCAGGCTCAGAGAAATAATGAAGAAAACAAGGAAAGAAAAGCGAAAAGATTCCGAATGCCATTTGCACATTGTTTTTGGAGAAAAAATAAAAGAGATCAGAGTGATCATCAGTTCAACTACCGCCAGATTTCGAAGGTTCTTTCAGATTACATGCTCTACCTACTCGTTATGCAGCCATCAATGCTGTCCACTGTGGCGGGTATCGGACAGATTAGATTCAGAGACACTTGTGCTGAAGCCACGAAGTTTTTCCGCAGCAGGGATTTAATGAAGAGTACTACTGAAGATCAAGGTGAGCGATGCTGGAAAAACTTCTTTACCAATTGCTTCTCAACGGGAAGAACAACGGGGGATGAGCACCGCGACCCCCTTTTGAAACATACAGACGAAGAAAATATCATTTGCTGTCCTAAAAAGAAACCAAATCAAGAAGATGAGGAACATAAACGAGCATGCAATGCTATCCTTAGCGTGAACGCAGTGGTGAAACCCGCGCTAATAAAGGGAGATGAGAGCAAAACGGTCTTGTTTGATGGACGTATTTTAGTTGAAGAGCTGGACAAGCTTGAAAAAGATCGCAGTTTCAATAAATGGGAGATACTAAGCGAAGTATGGGTTGAAATGCTCTCATATGCGGCAATTAACTGCAACGCCAATAACCATTGCCGTCAGCTTAGCAAAGGAGGAGAGCTTATAACTTTGGTCTGGTTGTTGATGACTCATTTTGGTTTTGGAAACAATTATCAAATACGTGTAGGTCATGCAAGGACGGAACTGGTTGTGGACAATAATTAGCATCTTTTGGCACAATGTTGTATTTCAAGATGATCTTATATTAAAGATCTAGATTCGTAATATGGATTGGGGTTTGGATTTTTTCCTAGTTTAGTTCGGTTTAATAGCCTCTCTACCTCCCCACGTAGGGTAAGGTCTGCATACGCATTACCCTCTCCAGACCCCACTTGTACATTATACTGGACATTATATGGGGTCAAGTTTGATCAATCACGTCCTAGAGTCAACACGACCAACCGCTAAATACCTACGAGTCGATACGGGGGGACGACCCAAGGGCAAGAGGAGAAACGACCTCGCATTATCATCGGCTCTGCTACAAAATGTACTCTAATTTTGTCGTTCCAATAACGAAGTAAGGATCCTCCATTATATAAAGGGGATCCGAACCTTGTAATAAGGAGATGATTTTTAATATACAAGCTCATTCTCTTTCTCATCTTTATCTCGCCACTATTTTCTATATTTCTCACTGACTATTACTGTTATTCCGATTATCAAAGTTATCCTAAGGTTTATTATCTTCGATTAAGATTTACCTCTTCATCTCTTTTGATTTATTTGCTTAGAAAGTGTTCAACTTCTTTTGAGTCAAATAATTTGGCGCCGTTTGTGAGGATTTCTATAGTCGAAGTCATAGTTCTCACTTGGGATATAAAAAACAACGATCACTATTCTTCGCACTCCATAGAAACTAACGATGGCAGAGAAAGAAACAAGGTTGAAGATGATAGCAAATGTCTCAAATAACCTTTTGGACTCCCTCAACGAAGCCGGTAGAGAAGATACCGAGAATATAGCACCAAGAGATACACTGGAGGGGGAGATCTCACCCTCTCCACTCGAGGATCTGACGATCTTGCGTGAAAGAGGAGCCTCTACGTCCACGGCGAAAGAAACACCACCAGCAGTCAAAAAGCTGCTAGAGGAGTGATTGACGAGCACTCTAAGCAACATACTCGAAAAACACCCTCAAGGAAATACCGAAGATTCGTAGACGATAGAAATCGCTGCTGTCACCGGCGAGCCAAGCGTTGTACGAATGAGAAACACCCACACTGTCATCGATGCAAGTGATGATGCACTCGCAACCATCCTGAAGAAAATGGAAGAAATGGAAAACAAGAACAAAGTGCTTCACGATCAAATGAGAGAACACCAAGAAAGGGTTGACAAGATACCTGGCGCCCCTAAGTTGCTGCCAAAATGCGATGTGGGAAGGTTTGTCTAACAATCATACAGTGAGTAAGATGCTCCCCACCCCATCCCAAAAACCTTCAAAATGCCACCATACTTGAAAATATACGACGAGACCACGGATCCAGAAGATCATTTGATCTATTACGTCACCGCGGTAAAAGGCAATGACCTGTCAAAGGAACAAGTGCCATCCGTACTGTTGAAAAAGTTCGGTGAGACTTTGACAAGAAGAGCATTAACATGGTATTCTCAGCTACCAGCACGATAGATATCAACATTCGAGGAGATGGTGGACAAATTCGTCACTGCTCATCCAGGAGCAAAGAAGGCTGAAGTGAAGGTCAACGACATCTTCGCCATCAGGCAAATGGCAAGCGAAGGACTCTGGGAATTTCTGGCCCGATTCAATAGGGTGAGAATGTGACTGCCAAATGCGTCAGAAGGAATGGTGGTCGCAGCATTCCAAAACGGGCTGAGCAGAAACAGGTCAAAGGCGACCAAGAAATTGCTCAACAGAGTCATGAAGTACCCCCACCACCACCACGTGGGAAGAGATTCATAACGCCTACTACGCCGAAGTAAGAGCAGATGAAGACGATCTCAATGGTCCAACCTAGCGACTAACGTTAGTACTCTGAGGTAAGAAGGGATCGACATAACGACGGGCGAAGGGATCAACTCCCGCGCTTCAACAGAGAAAAGCATCAGCCCTATGTCATTACTTCCAATCCGCCTCCCCCGAGGCATACAGATACCGTGCCACGACACATCGCACCCCTTCGAAATGAAAGAGGTATGCCTTCATTGCTATATGCTCATAACTTTTATGTTTCCCCATCAGAAATAGTGTATGCACTAGAGAAGCTGGGCACGAAGGTGCAGTGGCCACAGAAGATGAAATCGGACCCAAATGCAATGAGGTCGAATGTCCTTTGCGAATTCCATCAGGAAAGAGGACACAAGACCGAAGATTGCATAGGTTTACGATAGAAGGTGGTCACAATGTTGAACCAGGGATACCTAAAAGAACTGCTCTGCGATAAAGGAAGGGCTAATTTTGCCAGAGGATGCGGCCCATCACAAGGACCGCCAAAGCTACCGTCGCCGCCACGTACCATACAGATGATCATGGGTGGTGGCGACGACACGGTGATCAACCACATGAAGTTCACCACCACACATAAGCTAAAGCGTACAATCGCTCACGAATGGTATGATGACTTCGAAGGTAGTATCACCTTCGAAAAGTCAGATGCCGATGGTTTGTCTTTTCCTCATTACGATGCTTTAGTCATAACGTTGCACATTGCTGATACAAATGTGAAAAGAATCATGGTAGATGACTGAAGCGACACGTGTATTATCCACCTGAAAGTTCTCACTACTAAAAAAAATTAGGTTTTAGCGAGGACAAAATCTGTAGCTAAACAAAAAAATCTGTCGCTAATCTCATTTAGCGACGGATTATCAAAAGATTTTGCTAGCTATGAGCATTTTAGCGACAACGTTCATAACTAATTCCAATTTTTTTGTAGTGTCATGAAAATAAGGCTCGAGGATAAAATAATATTGCGTTGCATAACACTAACGGGTTTTAACAATGCAGTAGAGTGGACATCCGGGAAAATAGCACTACCTGTCCTGGCAGGGGGAGTCACGCTGGAAACTACATTCCACGTCATGGACCAGGAAATAACTTATAATGACATCGTAGGACGCCCATGGATACATGTTATGCGAGCCGTCCCCTTAAACTTCTATCAAGTAAACAAATTTCCCACCCCGTGGGGAATATTCAGCATTCGAGACGAGCCACGCACCGCCCAGGAATGCTACCGGATCGCCCAAGATTGCACGCATACCAAACAGTTAAAAGAAGTAAGCGCGGAGGCATAGAAATCAGCCATGTCGGGAACTAAAACTGACCTGCCAGCAGAGGTCATTAGAGACCCAGACGTTGTAGAAGCTTGCAAAGCGACTATTGAAAATCTTGACCCAGTCCAGCTGGATGATGCCGACAACACAAAAAACGCTTATATTGGACACAACCTCTCCGAGCCAGATAAGTATCGTGAATTTTTAACTAATAATGCCGACCTATTTGCCTTATCACACTCAGATATGTCGGGGATCCCAAAAGACATCGCCACTCATAGGCTAAATGTCGATCCACTCTATCCACCAGTACGACAAATGATGAGGAAATTCAATGTCGCGATTAACGAGGTGGTCGGTGAAGAAATGGACAACTTGCTGGCCAATGGTTACATCAGAGAATCAAAATACCCCCAATGGGTCGCCAATGTGGTCATGGTCAAAAAGAAAAATGGGAAGTGGAGAATGTGTGTGGACTTCACCAATCTGAACAAGGCATGTCCGAAAGATTCCTTCCCATTGCCTCATATAGACCAGAAGATCGATGCAACATCGGGCACGAACTGTTGAGTTTCTTGGATGCCTACTCCGGCTACAACCAAATCCTAATGGACGAGGAGGATCAAGAAAAGACAACTTTCATCAACCACCAAAGGACTTACTATTACAAAGTGATGCCATTCAGAATCAAGAACGCAGGATCCATATACCAGAGGTTGGTTACTAAGATGTTCAAGGAACAGCTCGGCAAGACAATGGAGGTCTATATCGATTATATATTGGTAAAATCGGCAAAGAAGTAGGACCACATCGGTCATTTGAAATAATCCTTCGAGATATTGAAGCGGTACGGGATGAAATTGAATCCAGAAAAATGCGCCTTCGGAGTGGCCTCGGGAAAATTTCTAGGTTTTCGTGTGTCATAACGAGGTATCAAAGTCAACCCCCATCAGATCAAGGCCATAGACACAATACCTGCGGTACTGAACAACAAGAAACAGGTACAGAAACTGACGGGGCGAATAGCCGCCCTATCGAGGTTCATTTCACGATCCTCGGACAGGTGCCACAAGTTCTTCAATGTAATGAGAAAAGATCATGGGCTACAATGGAACGAGGAGTGCATCGACGCCCTGAGGAAACTAAAAGCATATCTATCCTCACCACCACTACTCGTCAAGGTAGACCCAGGCGAATGTCTGCTTATATACCTGGTAGTATCCGAAGTCGTTGTCAGTGCAGTCCTGGTCCGCGAATACAAAGGTACTTAATCCCCTATTTATTATATCAGCAAGACCTTAATAGATGCCGAGACAAGGTACCTAAACCTTGAAAAACTGGCTCTGGCACTAGTCGTAGCTTTACGAAAGCTTAGACCCTACTTTCAATGTCACCCCATAAAAGTAATAACAACCTTTCCCCTGAAGGGCATCCTGCATAAGCCAGAGCTCTCGGGCAGACTCGCCAAATGGGCCATAGATCTCAGCGAGCATGACATAACTTATCACCCGTGAACTGCCATTAAGTCGCAGGTACTCACTGATTTTGTAGGCGACTTCGGTGCGAAAATTTTGCCAGAGCCAGAACAAGAAGCATTTCGTGCCTCCGCTCATATCGACCTCTAGACTCCCACACCGACGGTGCCTCGAATACCTTGGGATCGTGACTGGGACTCGTCCTCGAAGCCCCTACGGGCGAAGTAATTTGCCAGTCCATACGATATCCCAAGATGACTAACAACGAGGTCGAGTATGAGGCTGTGATTGCAGGTAAGAAGTTAGCACTCAAGTACGAAGCTCGGCGACTTATCCTCCACTGCGACTATCAACTCGTTGTAAATCAAGTCATCGGGAATTTCCAAATCAAAGAATAAAGACTACAGAAGTATCAATCAGATATCCATAAACTGATGCTAGAGTTCGATGAATGCCGCCTCAAGCAGATCCCTAGGCTACAAAACTTTGAAGCAGATGGCCTAGCCAAGCTAGCTGCGGCCACCAAGAATATCAACAAAGAAAATGTGGTTACCCTCCTCCATTCGGCCATAGACCACGTCGAGGTATTCTCCTTGAACTTAACTTGGAACTGGCCCAACCGCCTTCTATCCTATCTACAGGATGGAACACTCCCGCAAGATAAAAAAAAAGCCAAGAAACTCCGAGTGCAGGCTGACCGATACAGCTTGGTAAATCATGACCTCTACAAGAAAACATTTGGCGACCCCCTCTCTAAATGACTCGGACCGCACCAAACAAGACAAGTACTGGAAGAGGTGCACAAATGCCATTGCGGTGCCCATACTGGGAACCACGCCCTCGTCCGATACCTCATCTGCGCTGGCTATTACTGGACTACTATGAAAAAAGAAGCAGCAGACTATGTTCGGAGATGCGAGCAGTGCCAAAAATACGCCCCCTTGATACATCATGCGGGAGAATTCCTCCATTCCGTCACTGCTTCATGGCCCTTCATAAAATGGGGGATGGACATAATTGGCCCCCTCCAGCCGGACGAGGAAAGGTAAGTTTCCTTTTAGTTTTAACTGACTATTTCCCTAAATGGATGGAAGCAGGTGTGTACGCCCAAATATGCGAACATGAGGTCATCGATTTTATATGGAAAAACATTATATGCCATTTTGGCATTACCAAAGAAATCATCTGCGACAATGGGCCTCAGTTTGTAGGAAAGAAAATTACTGAGTTCTTTAAAAAATGACATATCAAGCGGATACTCTCCACTCCGCATCACCCCACCGCCAATGACCAAGCCGAGTCTTCCAACAAAGTATATTTAAAAACATATTGAAAAAGAAGCTCGGGGAAGCTAAAGGGCTATGGCCCGAATTGTTACCTGAAGTACTGTGGGCATACCAAACTACACCAAAATCCAGCAAAGGAGAAATGCCATACTCACTAGTCTATGGGACCAACGCAGTCATACCCGTCGAGGTCGGGGAACCAAGCTTGAGATATTCCCATGTCAGTGGGGTGGATAACGACGAAAGTAGGTTGCAAGACCTAGATGAATTTGAAGAGCGTAGAAACATGGCTCATATCAACAAAAAAGGCAAAGTAAGATCACTCAAAGTGGAGACTACGTCTTTAAGGCCAAAACACTGGCATCGAAAGACCCAAATGAGGGAAAGTTGGGAACCAATTGGGATGGACCATATAAAATTATAGCAACCGCAAACAAAGGAGCATTCCAATTGGAGACGATGGAGTAAAAACCACTCCAAAACTATTGGAACGTCGCCCACTTCAAGTACTTCCACTTCTGAAAGGCGTCTCATAAGTCGTACTCTTTTTACCTCACCCGAGTTTTGTCCTAATTGGGGTTTCTCAGGGAGGTTTTTAATGAGGCGGCGAAGGGGATACTTTGTAGATCAAAGCACAGTTCATCACCTCGGCCCATCGACACGGTCTCTAGGTTGAAATAATGAAGGGACTACACAAGTCAATCTCTATTGTATATACAGAAATCTCCATTATATGAACGGAAGTCGATCTCCATTGTATAAACAAAAACATCCATTATACGAACATAAGTCGAATCTCCATTGAATGAATATCCTAATGGCCAAGGCCATCGACATCAGTTCAACCTCGTTCGAACCACGACGGATACTACTTCGATGGCAGTCGAAGCAACATCCTAATGGCCGAGGCCATCATCAGTTCGAATCTCCATTTAATGAACATCCTAATGGCCAAGGCTATCGACATCAGTTCGACCTCGTTCGAACCACGACGGATACTACTTCGACGTCAGTCAAAGCAAGATACTAATGGCGAAGGCCATCATCAATTCAACCTTGTTCAAACCACGACGGATACTACTTCGATGACAGTTAAAGCAACATCCTAATGGCCAAGGTCATCGACATCAGTTCGACCTCATTCGAACCACGACGGATACTACTTCGACGACAGTCAAAGCAACATCCTAATGGTCAAGTCCATCGGTATCAGTTCAACCTCGTTTGAACCACGACGGATATTACTTCGATGACACTTGAAGCAACATCCTAATGGGCAAGGCCATAGACATCAGTTCGACCTCGTTCGAACCACGATGGATACTACTTCGACGACAGTTGAAGCAACATCCTAATGGCCAAGGCCATCGACATCAGTTCGAACCACGACGGATATTACTTCGATGATAGTCAAAGCAACATCCTAATGGCCAAGGAAATATACATCAGTTCGACCTTATTTGAACCACGGCGGATACTACTTCGACGACATTCGAAGCAACATCCTAATGGCCAAGGCCATTGACATCAGTTCGACCTTGTTCGAACCATGATGGATACTACTTCGACGATAGTCGAAGTAACATCCTAATCCAAGGCCATCATCAGTTCGATATCGTTCGAACCACGATGGATACTACTTCGACAACAATCGAAGAAGCATCCTAATGGCTAAGGCCATCATCAGTTTGACCTCGCTCGAACCACGATGGATACTACTTTGATGACAGTCGAAGCAACATCCTAATGGACAAGGAAATGTACATTACTTCGAATCATGATGGATACTACTTTGACGGCAGCCGAAGCAACACCCTAATGGCCAAGGCCATCGATATCAGTTCGACCTCATCCGAACCACGATGAAATCTTTTAACAAGTAATAAAAACAATCTCTGTGGAGACTGTGTCATAAAAAACCCAAAAAGGGAAAAGCTGCAAATAGAAAAAACGACAAAAATAAGAGTTTATATTACAACAAAGATCATTTATATTCGTCCCTACAGACGGGCCTTAGTACAACCCACAGCCAGAAAATGCGAAAACAAAAATAGACAAGCTTAAACTACTCATCACCCTCTGCAGGATAAGCGTCTTCATACCGTGAATCTAAGTCAAGACGGTCGACATCCTCAGAAGTAGCACCCTCCCTATCAGGAGAGTTAGGGTTATACCCACATGATTCACGAGTTGTACGCGCCTCATTATGCACCGCCTGAACCTCTGCCTCCGTCGCCCGACCCTCAGCGTGAAAAGCTCTATATACATCAAGTCGAGCCTCTACATAGACCCACATCTCATATTTGGGACGAGGCAAGCCCTAACCAGATAGAGGACGAGATAAGGAGGGCGGAGAACGACGATCTGCTTCCAACCTCGGTGAGGCTACCTGCCTTTGTAACACGACCAATTTATCAGCGTTAGCACTTAGCTCGCCCTTGAGTCTATCAACTTCCACCATCTTAGTACCCAGCTCGGCGGTCAAACCAGCTACCTTCTGCTGCAGGTCAGCATTCTCCGCAGTCACTCCTCGACTCAACTAGAATTCATCCTCATTCACCCTAAGAAGGGCCTCCAACTCGCTGTTACGAGTAATAGCCCTCACAAGCTCCCCATCCGTCTCTTCCAGCTCCGCCCCCTACGCTCCAACTGGGCCTCCCTCTACTTAAGCCCCTCATGGAATACTTGGAACTCAGGGTCCTGATAGTAGAGGTCAGCCATCGCTCGGTGCTTGGTGCGGTACTTTTGATATTTCCTCGGCATCTTCTTATAGATACTCATCCTTTTCCGCTCACGACGGTCTCTCTCCACCTCCAGGATAAGGGTCTGAAAAGAAAATCAAAGGTAAGCACATTTCTATGTCGATCCTACAATATGCACAAAAAAGGGGGGTGAGGAAACCTACCTCTAAGGACATGCTGGCAACCTTCCGAGACAACTCCGTATCATTCATTGTTCTAAGCATCCCACTCTCAGGAGCGACACATAAAAGTCTAAGGGTCGATGCGACCTGATCACTATTCAGCAGCAAGTTAGTCTCCAGGTATTGCTATGCGATGGTCAGACCCATTCGTCGTCGTCTCCATATCGGTATGACAACACAAAAATTCATTTACGTCCTTTGGGGTGATATCGGAACCCAAATCATTGGCTTCGATGTTAGGCTCTCTGACGTTAGTCGACGAACCCCCTCAGCGGGACGCACCAAACCGACCCTTAGGCTGACTCTCTCATCACGGGTTGGCCTCCCCGATTGAATAGCGTCGGCCATAAACGTGGGCACCGGGGCCGTCCGAGATGCTCCACTTTCTTTAACTTCAGTGGCCACCCCTTTCCCATCTCCAGTCTTCTCCTATTTCTTTCCAACAGCTCTTCGCCATTAGAAGATTCGTTAATGGGTTGTAGGGTCGGTGCCAACGAGATCGACTCCCCTATAGCCGCAGTTGTGGACGTGCCCCCTGTTGGGAGGTTAGGGGACGACCCTCTCGTACAGACTCACACAAAATATCTCAAGCGTCCACGGTGGCAATGGGTCGTATGAAAGCAGGGACTGGCGCCCTCCTCTTAGAAGCACCTCGACCTATTGCCACAATCACATAATCAAGCAAGATCGTATAACCAACGAAACAAAAATCAAAAGTTTACCTGAAGAAATTTTAGGCCCGTAACGTCGCATGAAGGCAGGCCAAGTTTGAGTCTCCTCCACGTGAGGAAGTAGACTGACGACCCAGTTCCTAAGACCGATAATGGGCTAGGGCGGACTAGCCATGACTGCAATGCAAAAATTAGAATTGCAATAATAGTATGCAACGAAGGATCTAATAAACTACAACACTTACATGTCCTGTTCCACCTCTATAGAAAACTGGTGGGGTTAGAGACCACGTGCTCGGTCCTGATAAAGAAACACTTGCGCCATAATCCACGACTCGCCCGGTCGTCTGTTTCGACCATCAACCCCTTTGTACCATAGATTCTCAAATGCACCATGGTCTCTCTAAGGAAACCGGGTGTAAATAAGTTCAAGAGATGATGAACTGAGACGCCACATTCGGCCAACTCTGCGTACTTGGCCATCATCAGAATCACTTTATGTGTGTATAGCATAAGCTGAGCTGGGCAGATGTTATAGAATCTACAGAACTCTTTCGCCAAGGAAAAAGAGGAAGGTCGTAACCTATCAAAAAGGGGTATTCGTAGAAGGCACAATACCCTAGCCTATGAACGTCAGTATAATCTCCCCCCGCGAGGACCATAGCTACGTGGGCAGGGATACCGTATTTAGCGCGGAGGTCATCCAAGTGATTCTGTTCCGTCTCGGAAAGCACTGGAATCGGAACAATGGGGGAATCCTTATTGAAATCACACCGAGGAAAAGCATGCCTCGGTAATAATGTTTCTACCGTAAGAGCATTGACGTCCTCTTCCACCTCCACCTCTACCTCTCCGGCATCGGAGGAGGGTGGTGCGTTCGACGGAGCAACCTTAGGAACCCTTTCGTTGGTACAGTGAGATTTAGGCATAATTTTGTTCAGAGAAGGTCGCATAAAACGAAATAAAGAAGAAGAAAAATCCCCAATCAAGAACGAAAGCCCAGGAGTATGAAAATCAAAAGAGGAGGGCCGGGAAATTCTCATGAATGACCAAAGTCCTTCAACGAAATTGAACCCTTCCCCTATTTATAGGGTTGGGTGGTGCTAGAATTAAGGCGGCAGACTTCAAATCGGCGTAGGAAAGCAAGCGCCAAAGCGTCAGTCTTTCTGCCTCGAGAATATGCGTAATAATGACACATGCGAACGCTGACATCACCCAGGGGAGAGTGTTTCGATTCAACGTTCTGACAGATATGATTACCGTATTTCACCGGTCACGTCATAACGTTTTGACGAGTCAAACTCTCCCTAGAGGAAGCATTGATTCCGCCCATCGAGGACGCATCTCACTGCGTCCCCGACGAGCGGAGGGACTAACTGTATGGAGTAAAGTTTGATCAATCACGTCCCAGAGTCAACACGACCAACCGCTGAATACTTACGAGTAAATAAGGGGGGACTACCCAAAGGCAAGAGGAGAAACGACCTCGCTTTATTGTCGGCTCTGTTACAAAATGTACTCTAATTTTGTCGTTCCAATAACGAAGTAAGGATCCTCCATTTTATAAAGGGTATCTGAACCTTGTAATAGGGAGATGATTTTTAATATACAAGCTCATTCTCTCTCTCATCTTTATCTCTCCACTGTTTTCGCTCTTTCTCCCTGACTATTATTGTTATTCCGATAATCAAAATTATCCTAGGGTTTATTATCTTCAATTAAGATTTACACCTTCATCTCTTTTGATTGATTTGCCTAAAAAAAGTTCAATTTCTTTTGAGTCAAACAGATATATTGTTGTTGTAGTAGTTCGGTTTAATAGATTGGATTTTTCAGTTTTGGACCTGTTAAATTGGGCAGGAATTAATAACTGCAAAACCTCTTGGTGCTACACATTTTTTTGCAGAAAATAAGGTGAAGGATTATACTAATATATTGTGTTCAAGATAAACATGCATAAAATTCAATTAAAGAGACACTAATCAAGAAGCTTGAAGGAGTGGCATGGAATAGAAAGACTCGTTCGAACAAACTAAGAATGTCTCTTTGAAAGAAAGGTAATTATATTATACTTCATCCGGTCCACAATAAATGACCAATTTATATTGGGCACGCCCATTAAGAAAATACTAAATTCTAGACAAAAATAGTTAATGTAACCAATATATCCTTAATTAAATGTTGATGTATAATTTAATGTGAGGAGTAAGACTTTTTAGGGATACGTACATAAGGATAATTTTGGAAAAATAAAGTAAATTTTTTCTTGATTATATAAACGAGCACTTATATTGAGCTAAAATAAAAAGACAAATTGATCACTTATTGTGGACCGGAGGGAGTAGAACGACACTAAGTTAGTGTTGAAATATTTACAGGTTCAGCATAAAACTGAAAAAGGAATCCCTTTCTAATATTTTATTGATTCTGCATCATTTAAAAACTCCTAATTGCACAGTAAACATTAAGAATGTATCAAGACAAATGTAGTCAAATGCGGGCCATAACATTCATGAAGCATGTTCTTTCCTAGTAGAAGTAATTAATTAGGGTTTGGGACAATCAGGTAATTGAATCCTTAACTATTGCAGGGCAAGTAAAACTGACCATCACAAAAGTGAAAGGTCGTTCCTGCCATTGCCATCTCCACTTTTTTCTTAGGCATAAACGGACCCCTAAAATTGGCGTCAGCTGTCGGTTAAACAGTCCAAACTTACCTAATGATTTTCTAGACACCTTAACTTGACATAACTGTAACATATAAGCACCTTACACTTGCATTTGAGCGCGTGAAAAAGCCTAATTGTATTTTTAATTTCCATATATCAACAGAAAATTAAGAAGCCCCAAATTCTTAATATTACATTAATTCTTATTATCGCATTACTGGTCATGCTCAAAGACAAGAAGAAAGATCCTCAAAATGGGGTCACCAAAAATATCTTTGTTACGCAACAATCTAAACTTAACACCACAAAATAATATCCATCCATTTCACCCATTAATGGAATATCTTCAATCTTCGACATCGATGGTGACAATGAAACCGGGGTTGTCTATAAGAAGCTCATAAAAATGAAATTGGGGCTGCCCCAAACTTTCATCTTTTTTCTTCTTATTCATCAGTTTTTAAAAAATAAAAATTCCATTCCTTTACTTCTGCCATGATTTCTGGTTATAAGAAATAATAAATTCTAACACTTCCTTTTATTTGGAGAGTGAGCATGAAAACAATTTCATACCCATTCTCTGATTCTTTTTATCACCATAGCCGCAAAATAGTTCAAATTTTAAGTTTGGGAGATGAATTGTTGACGTTTTGATGGTTGACAGTGAGAAGGGATGAGAGTGGAGGTGGTATTTTGGTAAAATTTTTGGATGAATAAGACAAATAATAAAAGGGGTGAAGGGACACTGGGATAGTTCTGGTGAAGATGAAGATTTGGTTTCGGGGAGGGTGATAATGGTTTTCTCAAATTATATAAAGGTTATTATTTTTCCTTTTTTTTAAATACACGTGTCATTTGTTGATTTCTTCATTTGCCATGTCAGGTGGGATAGTTCTGATGAAGATGAAGAAGATTTGATTTGGGGGAGCCAG
>MU762625.1:65301-94794 GCA_026770625.1 Nicotiana glauca
TTTTCTTTTTTAAAAAAAATACACGTGTCATTTGTTGATTTCTTCATTTGCATTTGTAATTCACGCATGTGATCTGCTGAATTCGGATGTCCATGAGACACACTTAAACCAACATAAAATTTCTAAATGGTAAGTTTGGAGTGTTTAACTATCAACTGAGGCCAACTTTAGGTGTTTGTTTATGTATTATTCCTTTTTAAAAATAAAAATATATTCTTTTGTCTACCTCCTCTACTATTCTACTGGGTGAATAGACAAAAGCGGACTGAGGATTTGAAGTTATGGACTTCTGAATTCTAGCCCTTAGGAGTTTTTGGATTCTATGAAGTTTTTAAGACAAATACACAATTTGAGCCAACACTAGAGATCAGTGGCGGAGGCAGGATCTCCACGAATGGGGCTCAATTTTTTTTTTTATACCTAGTGGGAATTGATTATGAATATTTTGAACCCCCTTAATCACTAAACTACATTTTTAGGTTGTGTTAAGGGGGTTCAAAATTTAATATATAGAGGGAAAAAACAGATTTTGCCTTACATATACATTGTAATTTTTCGGTGAAGGGGGTTCGGATGAACCTCCTTCCGCCCCTGAAAGAGATAACCCAATATTTTCTGTCTCAGCTACAATTAGAATCTTGATCTTATACAGTGCAATGATAGAATGATCTATCAAGATTTTTCATTTTTACAATCCAACCGTATATTTATTGGTTGTGAAAAAATCTTTTAGACTATCGGTATAATTTAACCTACTATATAAAATATGTCACTTTTTTTAAGTTGTCGATCAATATCAATTAAAGATGAATGGTTATTTGCAATTGCCTTATAAGTGATATATTGTTTCATTCCCTTACTCTTCTAGCTTTAATTTAAAAGCTCTTCTTCTGATAGGAGTTATTTTTTATCTTGACGTTGTGAGAGCTTCTGATCCTTGAGTATGATCACTTTTGTCCACTCTTGAATTTATAGGTGGTCTTGTCGAATTAGTTGCACATGACTATTGTCTTTTTGGGGCCGAAATTCCCTTAACCAAGTTTGCGTGAATAGTTAGGAGGAAAAAAGGATGGTAGATAATAATAAAAAAGGGCGCGATTTCTGGACGGGCGAAATGGATGAGCAAAAGTTATCATGCAATGGAGTGAGGAATAGCCCTCCCCTCTTGTAAGACAACTAAAATTATGTATGGATAATTTCATAAACCTCCCCTTAGGTTTGGCCTCATCACACAAATATCCTAAATCGCAAGGGAAACCCGTGTGATGAGACCAAATCTGAGGGGAGATCTCTGAAATTATTCGCACTATTTAAACTATCAGTGACTTAGAATTTAATTAAACTCATTAATTTTAAATATGTTTTGATGATTGCTTTATAAGCTGAATGATAACTCTGTAATTCAAGAACATTTTTTAAATCTTGTCGGCAACTCAAGATTTATATGTTTTTAAACTTTGTTTATTTTCTAATTATTAATAAGAGGGAATAAGCACACGGGAGGTCAATATGCCTGCTTGACATCTGAAGGGCATTTTGGTAAATTCATTTAAAATGGAGCAATGTGATTGGACGAAAAGGTATCTTACCGTAGCTGCCATATAAATCTTTGAGTGACTTGACGAAATTGCCCCTTGCTTATCTCATCATACATCACCATAGTTTCAAAATCTTTTACGGAGATGTGGGTTCCATCTGAGTTTTGTTTTACACGTTGCTATCATTCTGCATATAGCTATTTGTATTGTATAACTCATTGAAGAAATGGGCCCATTTAATGTTCTAATACTGCTTTAATTACTACTGGGTGTAGTCTTAGTACTACTGTATAATTTAGTTTGAGTGCACTAGATGTGAATTAAAAGTTAAAAACTACATAAAAATATTTAGAATTCTAATTATCTTTTATCGTATATTAAAGCATAATTTAGGTTGTCATCTTTTACGTCGAATATATTTATTTAGAGAAAATAAAATAGAAACACACAAAAAGAGTACTTGAATGAGGAAAAAATAATAGAATATTTAGTAATATGTATGAGTTTAACATAAATATCTTAAAGTTAGATTATATTATTAGGAGCTTTTATTTATTTACAGGTGTATATGGAGAATGATTATTTAATGTGAATTTTATTTAGGACATCATCAGAAAAGGTGAAAAAAGAATTATTTGAAGTTGGAATTACATAAAATTTAACTTTCGCCTTCTCACAAATTTATAAGTATCATGTCTAGATTATATTTTGGACGCATGTAGTCTCAGATTTTTCCTTCTCAAACGTGAACTTCATAGTAAATTAAAAATACATTTTTTGCAGTTTCTTTTTAATTAAAACTAATATGCCTTTCCTTCATAATAAAGAATAATATATCTAACTTTAGCATATTTATTTTTAAAAATTTATAAAATAGAATTATAGTCCTTTTTTTTGGTAAACAATGGAAGCTCATGCTTTTAAATAAAATTGATCTTTCATTTCTATCATGGTATATTAATAGTAATTTAACTTCAGCAACACCCATCTCTAAAGTCTTATAAAAATAAAATAGTAGAGCAAAATAGAGTCTAACTTAAGGTGAAAAGAAAAATAAATAATGATCATGCTTGTAAAATTATTTTTCTAATTAATATTTAAATAGCTTTATAAGGTATATATATAGGTTTGTGAGGCATTACATGGTGTCTTACCAACACATTTAGTAGCTTTCATGGACTTTCCTATGATCTACGTTTTATATGAGCTAAATTAATTTGGAAAAAGTAATTATGACTTTCAAAAATCAAGGAGGCATTAATTAGTGTGAGCATGCGATTTTCGCCCTATACGAAATACTCCTATAAAATCCAGAAAATAGATTTTTTCCTAATTATTTGTCATTTTTAGAATTTTTGTAGAATTTTATTAATTGTTTGCATTTTTGTGCTTATTTAATTTTTATTACAAATCATGAAAAATACCATGCATTGCATTTAAGTTTTGTTTATATATTTTTTTAGGGTTAATTTGTTAATTATTTATTTTATTACAATAAAAATTACAAAAATAGCCCATTTTACATTTTACCTTTTAGATTATTGATTTTTCTCTTTTAACTTAGGATTAAATGATTTTTATAATTAGGTAATTATTTAATTTTGCAATTTAGATTAATTTAGAAATTTTAATTAAAAAAAAGGAAAAGAAAAGAAAAGAAAAGGGATAAAAGTGTTAAATTGAAAAGGAGTTGTTAATTTCAGAATTGGGCCAGTTTAGCCAAAACCAACCCAAAATTACCTAAATACGCCCCAAAAACCCAAGCCCAAATTTGTTTTACCCGGTCCAGGTTTCCCCCGTCCCCAAACGACCCCGTTTTGTAATAATTTGATCACAGCCGTTGGATCTTGGCAATCCAACGGCTCGGAACTGAGGAGTCCTTTAATATATAACTGTCCGAATAAGACCCCCTACCCCCCATTACCCCTCTCATTCCGTCTCTCCTCTCTCTCAGAACCAACCCTAGCCGCCCTAGGATTCCGTCGCCATCGCCGCCGTGGTCCGCCGGCCGAAAATCGCCTCATGATGGTGGACCACCTCCAATCCACCCCAAATTTATATCCCAGAATCCCCCTCACCTTCTCTTTCAGAATCTCCAAACCACTTCCCTCAAATTTTCACCCAATTGCTCGAATTTTAGATCTAAAATCGAATCCCCAGAACACTAGTTTACCCAAATCACCCTAAATTAACATCTTATAATCCTTGTACCCCTTTGAACCTTAAACCACTTTCAATCCTTTTCAAATCAGTCCCTAATTTCGCGAATTTTAGATCTAGAAAAGCCAAGCTCTAGTTTGTCATACTTCTCTTATTTTGGTCAATCCTGGAATGTTTGAACCTAAAACTTTCATTTCGCACTTTTTATGTTTGTCCGAATCTGGAAACAATTCCTCCTTTCCTAAACCTTATTAGGTATTGCCTTTTCTTTGTTTTCTTTTCTTATTTTTATTTTTACTTGTGTTTTGATCCCCACTGTTTGAAAACAAAAGAAAATGAAAAAATATTTGATTTAGGTTTTTCTGCATCTCTATTTTCCTTCTTATTTTTGGATAATTAATCAGTAGCATGAATTATGTTTTAGGATCCTTGTATCATTTTTATTTTTCATGTTTTGATTTTTCTTGTTCGTCTTGTTTTGTGTTCTGAGAATTATTGTCAATATGGATTCAATGCTTCATACTAGTTTCATTTTGTTGATTCACTTTTTTTTAAGTTCATTATGAAATTAGCTCATTTTAGGCTCTTAAGTGTCCAGAAATTCCAAGTTTTGCTGCTTGATTTACATAAGAATGCATATATGTGTTCACCCTAATTTGTAAGTCCTTAGAACTTATAGGAACCTAATTGAACTAAAAGAAAACTTAGCGCAATTTTCAGAAAATGTCTAGTAATAGGAAGCTTCTAAAAATGGTACAATTGTCTTAGATGTTACAAAAGATGCTGAAATAAGATACGAAGGGCAGCTATATTGTACTATTTTCAGAGATTAGGATAAGGAATATACCCAAAATATACCCTCCCTAGACAGCCTATATATATAGGTCGTTACATTCTGAAAAGAACACACATTTTAAGCATCATTCCCTGCACAAAAACTTCTGATAAAAGACATCAGATTTCGGAAAAACCTGAAAGAATACTCAAAATTTTCACTTTTAAAATTTCTGGGCTTCTGGGTTGCAAGATGGATTGAGTTGTAGTGCTGTGATATTGCTGCTCATTTCATGTTGGTTTTCTGCATTGTTAAGGCTATTTTCACCTAAGCTGTTATTTGCTTGGTTAGCTTTGATTTTCCTACATTGGCTATTTGACCTTTATTTGGTCCTTTCTCAGCTAATTCCTGCATTTAGGTATACTTCTTGTACCTTCTGTAACCATTTGTTTGGAGCAGTTGAATGCAAATATGATGTTTTAAATGCTTTATTAGTCCATTTGCTTGATTTAATGACCATGATTCCTTTAGATGTATCAATGTCTTCCTTACTAGCCTTCCTAAACATTTTCACTTAGCTTAATTACTATATAAATGAATGCAAAAAATTAGTTCTTTCTTTAGTACAGTAAGTAGTATGTGTTTATTGGCTTAACAAGGTCCAGAAGGCTAGCTTGGCTGGTTTTGATCACAAGTTGTTCAAATCCATCCAAGGAACAGATTAAATCAAGGAAGCTGGTTCATGTTGATTCTATAGCTGTATGATAAAGGCAGTATAGTAAATGTATCCGTTTTATTTTTTTTTCTTTTTAAAATTGTAAACAGAATTCTAAAGTTATTTCTATACTTACAAAGCTGGTTATGTAATATACCCATTGGAGCATTAAAAGTATCAGTTTCTGCCTATTTAATGTATTAAGCCCTGTTTATTTTATCCTCGAAATGAATGGAGAATTCATCAGTAAAGAAGAATCTGTTGAGTGCTTTGCACTTCATGTAATGTATATATTAGGCCTGGTAAATATTCAGGCCCATATCTGTGGGATTTTATTATGTCCAGGTTTCGAGTTCTGATGGTAGAACCCACTAAACCAATAACGTTGGGCTCAAGCCTTCATGGGCCTAGGCCATTGTGCTTGGGCACTATACCCAATAGCTTGGTTTGATTATTAAAATTTTCTCTTATACATATATATTGTATGGATGTATGTATCTTTGAACATGGATCGTTAATCTTAAAAGAAAATTTTTATTCCTAGTTTTCCTATAACAAAGTAAATCACGCTTGCAGTCTTTTTTTGGCAAATGCACAAATATTAGAATGTAAAAGGTAGACAGGTCCAGATATTAGATAACCATAACTAGGCCCGCCTGATATAAACCCAATATGGGTAAATTGATTGAACTTTTGATATGGGCGAAAGAACTTGGGGTTCTCTTCTATAGTGCCAAATCGTGAACCCAAAAGCAGCTTGCAAAGCTGAACTAATCAAGTAATAGGCCATTGCTGGCCCAAAGCTCTTATTTTCAGCAGCAATTAAACGCCTAGTTTCTCACCTTAAGTTTATCTATAGTTAAGAGATTCCTTAGTTTGAACTTTAAAATTAGGATCCTTAGTCTTAATTAATTTAAATGAAACTCTTTTGTTAAAATAAGTGAGGTGAGCCATGCCAAACAAAACTTATAATTGATGGCCCTCATAAAATTAGATCAAGAGCTAATACTTGTAGAAAAGGTTTGAAGTGTGCCATATATAAATTAAATCATCCATGGCCCTCACAAACATTGCTATTAAAAAATTGAATCTTCGTAGTTGCTATAGGCGCATTAATTAATTAAATCATCATGACTGCAGGTACGGTTCCCGTGACGTTGTTGTGATTTGTAATTGCTAAAATCCGGATGTACATTTCATGTGACCCAACTTCAACCTTCAACAATGTTAAATAAAACGTGTCGCTAACCACGAGCGCATTTCATGTAGCGTGGTTTAAGACGTATTTTAAATAGCATTGAATTTTTCTAAAATTAATAAAAGCAGTTATAAAGTTGTAAAAATGCACAATAGTTTAAAACATGTAGTAAATCAGATAATAGGCCAATTATCAATAGTTTCAGCGACCATGCTCGAACCACTAAACTCGGGAATGCCTAACACCTTCTCTCGGGTTAACAGAATTCATTATCTAGAATTTCTGGTTTCGCAGACTTTTAAATAAAGTCAAAATTTCCTCGATTTGGGGTTTAATAAACCGGTGACTTGGGACACCATAAATACTTCAAGTGGCGACTCTAAGAATAAATAAAATAATTCCATTTCGATTTATGTCACTTTAATTAGAAAAACTCCCATATAACTTCGGGGTGTAAAAAAGGAGGTGTGATAACTTTGGCGACTCTGGATCAAAACCCAGAACTTTTAGTTCAGGGTTCAAGAATTCGAGCTTAGAATAACTGTTATAGTTGGCTTGTTTTTATCTGATTTTTACATGTTGAGCCTAATGTGCTAATTGCCGCTTTTTACTGCTTTGATATTGTTTGGACTGTATATAAATTGCTAGGTAGACCTCTTCTCTCTGAGTCTTCTAAATCATCTGGTAAGTGTGCACTTCGTGTAACTTCTTTTCTGTTAGAGTCATATCCCAATTTTAGAACGAGGTTCGGACAAGTTGCAAAGTCGGTGAAGCTTCTGTATTTCCGGTACGCTACCCCCTCGACTCGAGTTATCCGCTCGGGTAAGCCAGGTCTAGGACAATACACATAGGTTTTTAAACCTAGTATAACATAGCCTCATGCTGGATCCCTAGTAGGAGCGTTTGTTTTCATCACGTGCATTTGACTTTGGGGACTCAACACAGGGGTTGGGTCCGTCTAGGACAGGTGTACCCGAAATCAAAAAGACCATCCTGGTGCATTTTACTTACAACTTGTACATTTATTTGTTTCGGATTGCATGTTGACCGGCTTCTAGAATAAGGGAGAAAAATTGGAAAAAATCAAATTAAGGCATGAGAGAGCATAATTACCCGTCCTTAGAAAATCTGGTGTCAAAAAAATATACTGAAACTCTGCCAAAATTTTGAAAAGAAAAAGGAAAGAGAAATTTGTTTCAAAAAATGATGATATTTGGTGTTGTTTTCTATTGTGTCAAAACTGCCCGAACTACGCAAGTTTGATTCTTATCAGATGTGGGATATGTAGGCAACCCACACCGGGTCCAACTATTTTTTTGCAAAAAATAACCCAAAAATATGAAATGTTGTTATAAATAAAATTAGGTGATGCCGTTCTTGTCTAAGTAGCCAAAATATCCCCAAAAGGACACTGGAAGGCTGTTTTTGCAAGAATAGCCACCTATGTTCCTTTTTCAAAATTTTGGCCGATTAGCAAAAACAACCCTAAAATCTTCTTTCCTGAGGTGCTGAAGGGCCATAACTGCAAAAGGTGTTTTTGGTTTGAATTGCAATTTTGAAAAAATTGATAATTTTTTCTTGAGTCAAAGTAAATCATGATCTTTTAACCAATCACTTTAAATAAATGTGCAGGATGAACACTATTGAAAATGAACCCTTCACCATCCTTGAGGAAATCCCATTTGAACTCCATATGTGGTGGAATGATTTAGGGAAAGTCAGCAGAGAGACCGTGATAAAGGCTTTGGGTGGTCTCATTGGTGTCTTTTGAAGATTAAGCCGAGGATGGATATAATTGAGGCTTTGATACCTTTTTGGGACTCGACGCATAATTTGTTCTATTTTTCTGATTTTTAACTAACCCCTACGCTTGAGGAAATAGCGGGCTATGCTAGTCTTAGTAGAAATCCCTGAAATCGATACCCAGTGGCACCTAGAGTGGTGACTCCTCATAAATTCCTAGACCTTCTAAGTATCAGTCGGGAAGTTAAAGACGAAAATTTGGCTGAGGGATTTTGCACATTCTATTTCTTGTACCGAAGTTACGAGGTTCCCCATGGTTTTGAGACCCCAGATACTGGCCTAACTCATTCAGGAAACAAAGGTAAATGGGAAGCACGTCGAGGATTGGATTTTATAGTGGCACTCCTAGGTCTCTTAATCTGCCCAAGAAAGGATGGAAATATAGAGTTAGGGCTCGTGGGAATAGCTGACTTCATGACTAAAAAGGCTAATGGCACCATTGTACCAATGATCCCAGCACAGATTTATCGACCTCTAACCGTTTGCCGAGCGGGTGGAAAATTCTTTGAGGGTTGTAATATGCTTTTACAACTTTGGATGGAAGAACACCTTTGCCATCGTCCGGGGTACATGAACTATGGAATGATTGGGCTTAACTGCATTGAAGAACATGAAAACCGGATGGAGGGGCATGAGTTTCCAGAGGGTACTGAGTCATGGTTCGCGCATTTCAGTTCTTTGAATACAGGCAGAATTGAATGGACATTGGGTTGGCTCCCTGTCACTGATGTCATTTATATGTCGGCCGAAGTATGTTTTCTTCTATTGATGGGTCTTCGGAGTATTCAGCCATATGATCCACACAGGGTTCAGTGCCAGCTAGGCCGGTACCAAACTATCCCCTATGATAAAGATTTGAGTCAACAAGTCATTGAACTAGGTCCAAAAGTTTCATTCCCGGAAGAAAGGGTTCGCTAGATTTGGATCCTAGAGCCACAGACTCGGGTGCGGGATTTGTACAAAGGAGAATTAGAGCCTAGTTACACGGCTTGGTACGGTAAAAGGTTTCAAGTCCATCAAGAGCTTGAGAGGCCAACCAAGAGGCCCCATGTGCAACAGTTCACTGATGGAGCGCAAGAGCAATGAGATTAGTTAGCAAAAGAGGCAAGCTATAGGGCCAAGATAAGCAAATTGGAGGGGCAAATCAGGAATCTCTAATTTGATAGTAGTGTATAGACTGCTGTTGATGAAAGGGAAAAGAAGAAGTTGGCCTAAGAAAACAGAGCCCTTTGAGCCCAGATCCAAAAAATGAAGATAGCTACTGAAAATCAGGAAAGGAGCCGAACAGATGAAAGACTCATAAATGGTCTTAGGAGGAAAATATCTGAGTACAAGGATGATTTGGAAAAATCAGAGGGTAGTCTGGCAAGAGCCCGGGCACAGTTGGCGAAGAACGCAGAGGGACGAACAGAGTTTGTCCGGTAATTGAAAAGGAAATATGATGGAGAAGTAACAAACTTGAAGAAAAAGCTAACCACCATCGAGAATGAGATGGCCAAAAAAACAAAGAGCTTCAAAGCAGAAAGGGAACATTGTTATGCCTTAATGTCATAGCTAGAAGAAGATATGCAACAGTTGCAGGGCTAGAGCCATCATGACACCCAAGTGCTAGAAGCAAGGTCTCAACAAATTGGACGTTTGCTCCAAGAGAAAGACATCATTATGGAAAGGGTTAGGGCAATCACCGACTACATTTTCATGAAATGCCATGAATGCGAGGACATGACTAGAACCACCTTCTTCGCCGCATCGATGACCTTTATTTGCCAAATAATGAATGACCTGGATCGTCTCCAATGGGATCTTGCACATAGGCCCGTGGCGATACCGATTGATATCCCACGGGCCCCTGGATAGAAGCACTTATGTATTCTTGATTTTTGTTTTGAGTTTGTCTTTTAGTTTCCAGTTCTAGAGTCTGTTTTGAGTCTGGTCTTGATTTTTCAATTCCTAGAAAAGTATGATGGATTCATTTGTAATAGAAAAGATTAAGAGTTCTTATTTTTAAATGATTTTGAAGAAAAACCAAAATGCATTTATTCCTTGAACTATGTGATGATCTGATTCACGTGGCATCGTGATGCGTAGGCAATCCCCATCGGATCTAGTCATGTTTTTAAATAGCTCTAATACAAGATAAAATGACGAAAAGAGAAAACCAAAATAGAGGAAATAAGAAAAGGAGAGAAAACAAGAAAAAAAGAACGAAAACAAGAAAGAAGACAGTAAGAGACTGCAAAAGAGAGCGAGAGAAAAGAGCGGGGAGATAAATAAAAGTCAGGATGTGGCATGCAATCGTTGCAAAATATGTAGAAACACATTTAACCATATAGGTGCATCACACCCCAATGTGCGATTCCTTATGTGTTAATTGCTTTAAACTAATCGGGTTTTTGTGTCTACTATTGAGTTTAGGTTTTGTTCTAAGGTGGTTGGTTTTGTGGTAACCTGGTTTGACACCCTTACTTTACAAGATCCAAGGGAAGTGTAGAAATGTCATCAGAAGGTCATCCACCAACAATCCCCATCCCAGAGGATAGCCCACTATTGGTTATCCCAATCTCAGAGTCAGCGACTACTAAAGAGAATAGGGCACTGCGCCTCCCTGTGTTGGAAATGTGGGACGCCTGATCCAACGGTAGAGAGCCGCCAAGTGCCATACCTAGTTTCCCCGAGCTACTTCTTAGAGCAAGTGGAAATTCCAACGTCCCAATAAGTGTAACAACCCGGCCGGTCATTACGAGAATTTAAGCTCCGTTTGGCGGTGCACGATCTTGAATAGCTTCATAATATGAGTATCGACTTGCGTGCATGGTTGAATTCAGTTAATGGATGATTCAGAGTTAAATTGGAAGAAGGAATCTAGTTTTGGAAGTTTGAACGGTGAGAATTTGACCGAAATTGGACTTTTGAGTAAACGGTTCTGGAATAAATTTTTGATGATTCCAACAACTTCATATGGTAATTTTGGAGTTAGGCTCATATCCGAATTCGGATTTGGATGTCCGTACGGTAAATTGAAGTATTTTAGCGAAAGTTGGAAAAGATAAAGTTTGGAAAACAGAGAAGTTTGACCCATAGTTGCCTTTTGTGATATCGGAGTTGGAATGCGATTCCGAGAGTTGGAGCAGCTCCGTAATGTCATTTTGGACTTGTATGCAAAATGTGGCATTATTCCGAGTTGAATTGATAGGTTTCAACATGAGATTTGATATTTGAAGATTTGAAAATTCATAAGTTTGATTTTTTGTTTGATTCATTGTTTTGGTGTTGGTATTGTGATTTGAAACCTCAAGCGAGTCTGTGTTAGGTTATATGACTTGTTTCTGTGATTAGACGGGATCCTAGGAGTCTTGGGTGTGTTTCGGATGGGCTACATGTCATTTTTCCCTATGTTTGAACTGCTGTTGTGCTATCTGGTATTTCCTTCTATGCGATCGCATAGGCGTAGCCACGATCGCTTAGTACAATATTAACCCGCCATATTTTCCTTCTATGTGATCGCATTGATTCGTTTTCAATCGCATAGCACAAATTTGGACAACAACATTTTCCTTATATGTGATTGCATTGATTTGTCAGCGATAGCATAGCACAAATTTGGACAACAGCATTTTCCTTCTATGCGATTGCATTGATTTGTCCGCGATAGCATAGCACAAATTTGGACAGCAACATTTTTCTTCTATGCGATTGCATTGATTTGCCTGTGATCGCATAGGACATTTTGGGCCAGTAGCTATTTTCTTCTATGCGATCGCATCACTCCCGTGAACGCAACGAACAAACACCTGGGTAGACAAAATATATTCCAAAATCAAGGCTTACACCATTTTTTTATCATATTTTGACTTCTAGAGCTCGGTTCTTGGCATTTTTAGTGGGTTTTTCATGAAATTCGATTGGGTAAGTGTTCTTCAACTAGAATTAAATATATTCCATGAATTTGTATTTATTTTTATCATTTAAATTGTGTTTTCAGTTGGGTAAAGAGTTTTGAAGAAAAATTTCAAAATGAAAAATCATGATTTGAGGGACCAAATGGTATCAGAATTAAATAAATTTTGTATGGTTGAACTCATTTTGGAATGGGTGATCGGATTTTGTAAAATTTGATGGGTTCCGAGGTGCGGGCCCGAGGGTCAACTTTTGGGTCGATTTTTATATTTTTGTAAATATTGAAACTTTATTATTCGAAAAAGTTCCTTATTCGATTTATGTCTGTTTTGGAGTTGTTATAGTTGGATTTGAGCTGTCCGGAGGTCTTTTCGCCTGAGAAGTCCATTTTAGAGTACTGAGTTGTTATCTTTGAGGTAAGCATCTTGCATAACTTTGTGTGGGGGACTTCCCCTTAGGATTGAGTCTTCTATGTTGATTGTAATCCGTGTACGTGAGGTGACGAGTGCGTACTCGGACTTAATTGTGGATAGTTGGCCTTTTAGGGTTCTAAGGTTCTTATATTCACTACGTATGGAGTTATTCTTGATATGACTGAGTTCCTACTTATTAGTTTCGTCTCTATATGCTTAGTTGGAATTATTTGCTTCATGATTTACTCTTATTGCCTAATTGTCATCCTATTTGATTTAACTGAAGAAGTTCTCTCTCTTATCAACATGCTACCTTTTCATAACTGCCTATTTTATTGAGGGTTATTGTCATCCCTCCTATGATCGCCTAGTCTTAAGTGCAGCTAAGATCACCTTCCCTTATATAAATTACCAAATATTCTCGTAATTTCCCAACCTTAAACAAAGTTTATATGACCTATATCCTTGTCGACTTGATTTTATTTGGGACTACTAGACCCGTGTTGTCTTCCTTGTATTGATTGTTTATTTTGGGATCATCACTACATGCTAGTTTCCCCTTTCGTTGAACTGTTCCCTTTATGCCTTTCATTTTTCTTACTGTGGCTATTCTTGTGAACTGGTTATACCGATTCCTTGCGATTTGAAGTTTTGGAGTGGATTCACTCGCTATATTTTGTATTACTGTCATTGTTGTTATTGTGCAGGTTGTGTTGGTACACGAGGTCTCTGCTGTGCGGTTGTTGTTGTATTGTGCACGAGGTCACTACCATGTGGATTGTTTTGAGGGGTTACACAGGGTTTTTGCCGTGCTATTGTTACTATTGATATATTGCACATGCGGCATGACAAGGCAGGATATGTATATATACTTATATGTGGGTTGCGCATGTGGCAAGATAAGGTGGGAATATTATGATGCATGTGTGGCAAAACAAGGCGAGCACTTATTCTGTTATTATTTGCACACGTGGCGAGACAAGGTGGGCTATATCAGGGATTGATTATGAGGATTTGTGATGGCCTGGGGGCATTCTTGTTGTTTAATATTATGTTGTGGTACACTTACATGTATGAGCTTTACCTCATGGAAGTTATGAGGAAACATCTTACGTGTTGTCTGTTCTTTTCCTTACGCTTATTAGCTGGTAGGAACTATGTTAAAGCACTTGCACAAGTATACACGTAGTTGAACACTCCTATTGGATGTGAAGTCCTCCTGATTTTGTTGAGTATAGATGTACACCCTCATTTACTTATTATATATATGAGAGTGGCCCTAGCTAGCAAGTGAGTTGTCAGCATGAGCATGGGGTTGATGGGGGCATAGGATGCCAAGTGTTGGATTTCAGGTACTAGGACTCGTGAGCTGTAATGGCCTGATGTGAACACTGTCGTAGGATTTGAGTTATTGCATACCTTTACTATATTGTGACTTTAGGATTTGGGTTGTTTTTTGCTCGCTCTTCTATGTCATTATTCTTAGTATTTTCGTTGTTACTAGCTGTTTTCTTCCCTTATTGTGATTGTAGTATTGTTATCCATTTCGTGTAGTCTTTATATATACATCATGGCACATTGTTCCTATATTTGCACAGTTTTATTGGACCGGTAGGTGTACTGACTATTCCTCATCACTACTCCACCGAGGTTAGTCTTGATACTTACTGGGCACCGCTGTGGTGTGCTCATGCTACTCCTCTGCACATTTTTGTTGTGCAGATCTAAGTACTTCTGCTCAGTCTTATCTTCCTTGAGGCGAGGCACTTCTGTAGAGACTTCGAGGTATATTTGTCGCGTCCACAGACCAAGGAGTCCCTTTCTATCCTTTTGTAAAAAGTGTAGCCCTTCAGTAATTTTCCTTTGTTTAGACATTTTCGGAGTTAGAGCTTCTTATGTATCTCTTAGCTTGTGATTCATGAGATTCCGGGTTTTGGGAATTGTTATTAGCTTCGAGAATTGTTATTGTATGTGTCGAGCGGCACCTTAAACACTGTTTCATTTTACTATTTCAATTTTTAATTATTTCTTCCGCAATTATTGTTTATATTCCGCATTGTTAGGCTTACCTAGTTGTAGAGACTAGGTGCCGTCATGATGGTTCACGGAGGGCGAACTGGGGTCGTGACAATAAGTTACCCGAATACCCCACTTGGATACCCCACCATCTCAGTTCACTTCACTGGAACACCTTCTGAGGTTCGCCCCCGGGTGGTTTCGGGAGTAGCCTCTAACATATTCACCGCACCACCAACCTCGGCTACGACACAACGAACTTTGCCCTGGCCAAGTTTTGATCCATCATCCATCACTTTCCAAATACCATTTTTCCACCAGACCCTACCTATTTCACCACCAATTCTTCCCCTCAACAACCCTGGTACGAGTTTACCGCGGCACAAGAGAAGGATACAAACAACCCCGAGCAAGAGGAAATCACTCGAAAAATGAGGAGCATGGAACAGAGCCTCAAGAATATACAAGGCTTGAGTGGACAAAAGAGTGTATCCTAAGTTGATCTATGTATGTTCTCGCATGTGCATTTGCCCATCGGTTTCAAGACCCCCAAGTTCGAAAAGTATGACGGGCACCGGGACCCTATAGCCCACCTTAAGAGGTATTGCAATCAATTAAGAGGGGCAAGCGGAAAAGAAGAACTCCTAATGGCTTATTTCGGAGAGAGTCTAGTTGGCATTGCATCTGAGCGGTACATGGATCAATACATGTCTCGCTGGCACATATGTGATGATTTGGCTCAAGATTTTGTCAAAAAGTTCCAGTACAACATAGACATAGTTCCAAACAGAAATTCCCTATCTAATCTCAAAAAGAAGTCTTTGGAAAGTTTTCTGAGAATATGTTGTTAAGTGGCGCGAACAAGCAGCCAAGGTGAAGCTCCCGATGGACGAAACCAAAATGATCAGTGTTTTTCTACAGGCCCAAGAGGCGGACTAATTTCAGAATATGATGTCTGCAATGGGAAAACCATTTGCTGAGGCTATCAAAATTGGGGAAATACTATAAAATGGTTTAAAGACAGGTCGTATATTGAGTCAGTATGCTATAAGAGCTACATCCTAAGAAATCCAAAGCGGGTTAGGGGGTGTAGTAAACAGAAAGAAGAAAGAAGAGGTGGTGATGGTGGCTTTAAGTCCGAGGAACCCCCGTCTACCCCGAGGTTACTTCCCACCAAACCCTCCGCAACATTATTATCCACACCAGGATGTGGCTTATACCATGGCTCTTCAGCCTTATGCGGTGATGAACGCCCAGCCATACGCTCGACCACAACAACAGTTTAACTAAAATCGAGCTCCACTTCCTAGAAATAACCCTCCTCACCAAGCTCCATATAATCCCCGTCCCCCTCAAAATAATTTTCCATACAATGCCCGTGCTCGGGAGCCACCCAGAAGAAAAAACTTCATGCCTATTGGTGAATCATACTTTAGCCTTTTCCCTAAATTGGTCAAAATAGGTTTGTTGCAACCCGTACTCCAAACCAGGCAAAACCCAGAGTCGCCCTTCTACCGACACGGTACTAGATGTGCCTACCATTCAGGAGCAGAAGACCATGACACTGGAAACTGTTTGACCCAGCTCTGAATGCCATCATTGCCATCGCCGATGTTGAAAAGAAGCCAAAGGTGGCTGCAAAGCAAGACAAGGGGGAGAAGAAGAGTAACTCCGCCCCTCAAAGTGTAAAAAAGATGGTGGAAACTAAAACAGGGGCAGTAACCCCTAAGGATGCCATTCTTAATGTTCCCCGGGCCTCCAGGGAAGAACAATTGGTGTTGAGTCCCCCCAACAGGGTTGAGCTAAACAAAGGACCTAAGATGTACGTGCCAAGAGGGACTTATGTGGTGCGGGGGACGGTAATTTCACTTAGGTTGAATGAGCCTGTGGTTATCAACCGCGCACCATAGAAGCCCATGAAGGACCTCACTACAGTCCCTTGGAACTACAGCAGAGCAATTGTGACGTACAAGGGGAAAGAAATCAAAGGGGAAGAAAATGAAACCAACCCATCTGGGAAGTACCTCAATCTGGAAGAAGTGAATAACGCCAAGCAGAAGCGCTTCCCGCTCAAAAAGCCAGTTAGTGCCTAAGAAGTAGAGAAGTTCTTTTTAAAAATGAAAACTGCGAACTATGAGGTAATTGACCAACTTCGAAAGTCTCCCTCCCAGGTCTCGCTCTTGTCTCTAATGATAATATCGAGTGAGCATCAGAAAGTGCCGATAAAGACCCTCAATGACCTATGTTCCGATTGAAACCACTGTGGAGCAACTGGAAAGGATGGCAGAAAGATTCTTTGATGTCAACTAGATTTCATTTAGCAAAAATGACTTGCCCCTGGAAGGGGATGCCCACAACAAAGCTCTTCATCTGATAGTTAAGTGTGAAGGGTACTATGTGAAAAGAGTCATGGTGGATGGCGGATCAGGGGTCGACATATGCCCTCTCTCAACTTTGTAAAGAATGAAAATTTGGACTAAGAGAATCAGGCCTAACAATATTTGTGTGCGTTCTTTCGATGGCATCAAGAGAGACACAATATGGGAGATTGATTTGATCTTGGCTATCAGTCCTGTGGATTTCGAAGTGACGTTTCAGGTCTTAGACATGGATACCTCCTACAATTTTCTCTTAGGAAGGCCTTGGATCCATGCTGCAGGGGCTGTGCCTTCTACCCTTCACCAAATGGTGAAGTTTGAACACGAAGATCATGAAATTGTGGTTCATGGAGAAGACGAGCAATCAATTTACCGGGACCCATCAGTCCCATATCTCGAAGCTAGGAAAGGTAGCGAGCACATAGTCTATCAAGCTTTTGAGGTTGTGGTCGCAGATCAATGCGAGGAAGGAAGCCCATGTACTCAAACCTTTCAGTCAAATGCTTCAATCATGGTCGTTACTGAAATGATTAGGCATGGGCATAAGCCCGGGAAGGGGCTCGGGGTGTCTTTGCAAGGTATCACGGAACCTATCACTTTGGCCTCCAGTAAGAACTTTTTTGGTGTCGGTTTCCAAGCTACAGAAGCTGACATGAAATGGGCTAAAGAGCATAAGAACGATGTGTGGGTTCTACCTCAGTCGGTCCCGTATCTTTCCAAAACATTCGTCAAGCCAAAGTACACGGAAGAAGAAGAAGATGAGGCCTTCACGGCCAAGGAAATTGAGGACATATGTGGAGCCATGAGGTAAATGTTATATGAAGCTCATATGGTCCAGCCGGGTGAAAGCTCGAGCATTGCTAAGGTGCAATTTATGGGGCCCAATGCCAAGCTGTAAATTGAAAGGCTACTCCATTCCCAGTCAGGCAGGAATCCCGGTAGTCCAGTCTTGCCACCTTTTTCTGCATTCTGAGTTATTCCAGGGTGTAATTTGAATGTTTCTTTTAGTTTATTGTCTTTAAAATTCCAATGTAAACCCTTCTATCTTCAAATTCAATGAAATGAAATCAATATTTCATCGTCTATGAATCTCTTTCTTTATTCTTTCTGATTTTTGTTACTTTCTTATTTCTTCCTTTCAGTTCTAATAATGTGGCCTTAAATAACATCACATGCTTGCAGACTTCATGCCTAGATCCTAGCACGGTGTCTAACTGTGAAATAATAAATCAAGACCCGGAATATGATGAAGATGAGGCTTTTAGGGAAATAAACTGAGAACTAGAACAATTCGAGAATAAACCTAAGTCAAACTTAAACTAAGCCGAGCCGGTTAATTTGGGTAGTTCAGAAGAGGTCCAAGAAACCATGATAAACATTCACACGGATGAAAGAACCAGGGATGCATTGATCCAACTTTTGTTCGAATTCAAAGATGTGTTTGCTTGGTCCTGCGATGATATGCCAGGATTAAGAATCGGTTTAGTGGTCCACAAATTGCCAACTTACCCCGATTATCCCCCTGTCCAGCAAAAATAGAGGAAGTTCAAAACTGACAGCAGTGACAAGATCAAAGAAGAAGTCACCAAACAGTTGAAGACGGATCCAAGTGGTCTGATACACCACATGGTTGACTAATGTGGTTCCCGTGCCAAAGAAATATGGGAATACTCGAGTGTGTGTCGACTATCGGGATCTGAACAAAGCAAGTCCTAAAGACAACTTCCCTTTGCCAAATATCCACATCCTTGTTGACAACTGTGCCAAACATGAGATACAATCTTTCATGTATTGTTATACTGGATATCATCAGGTCTTGATGGATGAACAAGATGCGGAAAAGACAACCTTCACCACACCCTGGGGCACCTATTGTTATAGGGTTATGCCTTTTGGTTTGAAGAAAGCTGGGGCAACTTACATGAGGGCTATGACTGCCATGTTTCATGACATGATGCATCAAGAAATCGAGGTGTATGTGGGCGATGTTGTTATAACCAATTTTTCCCCTAATCTTTTATACCCAAAATATTTCCAGAATAGCATATATGTGCATATATAAGCACACCCAAAAGTTTTGGCATTTCTTTTAATTTTTAAACCAATTGATTGCCTATTTTAATACAACAAAATCAAGTAATTATTTTCCAAAATTATCATTTTAGGGGAATAGCTTATTTTATTCTCATATTTACAACAAAATATAATTAAGGTGATTTTTGTATATTTTTACGAATTTATTTGGTATTTTTAACGCTAAATTGCATGTAATGGCAATTATAGCCTATTTTTGCGATTAGTAGCATTTTATAATTACAAAATTATTTCCAACATTTTTTTAATTAATATTTATATAGTATTCGTTTGCTCAGTATTTTTAATTTACTCTTAAAATAATTATTACTATTTTTATAAAATAAAAAGGGGAAAATTGGCTATTTAACGCTTAGTCCATTTTTTATTTCAATTATAGCCCTTTCTCCTTTCAATTTTGGCCCTTAATTTTGAACCAATTCTACCCCAATTACACCAACCCAGTTTTGTTTAACCCGGCCCCCAACCCAATTAAAAAAAACCAGTCCGACCTTTCTTTCAATCCAGGCCGTTGATCATTTTGATCAACGGCCAATATCATTCCTTACCTTTTTTAACCTACCAACTACACCCTAATCCCTTCATTCTCATCTGATAGCCGCCCTTGAATCCTTTCCTCTCCCATTCTCTCTGCAAACCCTAGCCGCCGCCACCCAAACTAACCCTAATCCTTTCGATTCTCACCGGAATTCATGATTTCTCAGGCCATGGACGACCTGTACACCCCCCTCACCATTAGACCTTGGGTGTTCGAGATTTTGAAGGCTGACTTCGATGGTTCTCTCTTCAGACCTTCTCAACTCTATAGTTCTATGGCCTCTCCGGCCATGCTCCGACGTATTCAAGCTCTAGAGGCTTGATTCCTGACCTCTTCGACTCAGGATCTGACTTGTTCTTCCAAGACCTTCTCGTTTCTAGGGTTTCTCAGAAACCCTAAGTCGTTCGAGGTTCTTCTCTATTTGTTTTCTTAGATCTATGCCATATCGGTGTTCTATGGACATTTTTAAGTGTTTTTCCTAAATTTTTCTTTCAAAAATCATTTGATTTTACATTAGGGTTCTGAAAATCTTTTGATTCTTGTTGTTCTTTTCTTTTAGATGTTTGTATGTATTATGCTCGCATGTTTTCCTTCTCTATTATGAATGTATTATCCTTCTTTTCTTTTATATGTGTGCTCACATGATTAATCTGTGTTAAATTTTCCTCACTTTTCTATCATGTGTGTTACTACTAAATTTCTTGACTTTTGCTTTTCTGAAATCTATTTGTGTTAAGCATGTTTCATCTATTCTAGACTTGACTAAGTTCCGAGTTTCCAAAATGTGTCCCTTTATGATCTCAAATTGATTTCCCTTCTCTGATTGTTTCAAACCTGCTATCATGGTCTGTTTGTTTCTCATGAGACTCCTTGAGTCTATTCACTTGCCTTCTCGTTTCTCTGTTTGATTCAATTTGAAACCCTAGAATTTGGGGGTTTCTTTGATAAACTGGATTAGGGTTTCACTTTAGGACCTTGGACCTTCAAACGCATTACGAATCTATGTCAGAACTCGTATTCTTTTGTTTTATGAGCCTATACCTTGCAATGTTAGACTTTCTGTTTGATTTGTTTGCTTTATATATGAAAAAATCGTCTTTCAAAAGGGTTTTGACAATTACTTGATTGATTTTAGACTCCTTTGATAGGGTCTCGACTGATTGCTACTGATTTTTTCTCTGTTTGAGCCCTCCTCTACCTATTCCTGACTGGGTTCATTCGAATCAAACCTCTTTACCTTGGTTTTATTAGTTTTCTGATTGATTCCCTTTCCTTTTCTTTACAAACCAAGTACTGTTGAGTTCTTTCCATAAATAAACTTCATGTATTTTCCCTTTCTTATGCTACTATGACAGATTTTACTCAAATTTCCTTTCCTTATTTACATCCTCCCGTTTGAAATTGAATCCCCTGATTTAAGGGAGAATATTTGAGATTGATTTTTAAAAGGTCTTCTTACCTTTCTTGCTTGTTCTTTTACACTATAAAAGCTGACCTTCTGCACTTTACACACGACATATGCTCTAGTCTTTTTCTTGAAATCACACTCACACGCATAAGTTACTTTTGCTGTTTGTACTGTGGCCTATTACAAGATTCCTGCTCTCTCTTTGCTTTATGAAACTGGTATGTCCTAGTTTATTTCTAGTCTCAACTCCAATGTGTGTTTATTTACCAGTTCTTATGTCCATGTTTACTTTCATGTCTGAAGCATCTAACCTTTGTACAATGTGCTTATGTCTAGCTCACTTCTTGTAATGAATCCCATCCCTATACCCCCTTATGTGCTTTAAGTTATGGTTCAAAAACATGGCAATATATTTGAAGTTATTGTCCATGAATATGAACTGGACCCTTTTGGTCCATAAGCTTTTTCAGTTTCCCATCCCTATTCCCTTACTATGTGTGTTGAGTTAAAGCTTTGGCCTGACAGTGTTCCAATTACTGCTCAGGCCATAGCTTGACCTTAAATAGGTCCTTACTCTCTAATGTTTGGCCAACATGTTTGGTTAGGGGTGTGCCAGTCTACTTTATGGCTGGGCATGACCACCAGCCTGCCTGGGTATTCCCTACCCCTTTATTTCACTTGCACTCATTCATAGAACTTAATTTCTGCCCCTCTCTTGTGAGCCTTGCCTTGGGACCCCTGAGCTCCCTTTGAACTTGGACACCTGAGAACTGGCCCTTCCACACTGCACTAGAATTTATTTTTGATTAGTATCTTGGGTGTAAGCACTGCCTGGGGTTCCTGAAATCCCTTGGATCTCTGAAATACCCTAGATGAGAGAAGGCTTGGAAATTTGGATCTCGGAAGTGTCTCAATCTCATATTATTAGACACTAACTCTGAATTAGGCTGTTCGGATGTAGCTGATGATTCCTGATGTTTTATTAATTTCAATTTTTATTTCTTTTGGGCTGTAATAATTTGTATAAACTCAGGGGATTTAGTAAAAAAGAGAGGGAGTTTATTTTTTTGCACTAAGGGTAGAAAACATGCCTATAGGGATTTATTTATGATTTGTGCAACTTCACGCGTAGAAAACATGTCTATAGGATTCGATACTTGATTACTGCAATGAAGTATTTAGATACCATGCCTCTAGGGATTTGCATTTCTGCATATAATAATGCCATTAGGCAAACAATTAGGTTTAAAAACTAAGCTTGTAGAAAATATGCCTATATGAATTCGTACTTCTGCATACAATAATGTCATTAGGCAAACAACTAGGCCTAACAACAGGGTTGCATATTAATACCATGTCTACAGTACTCCTGTTTAAAAGGTCTAAATCAGTTAACGCATAGAGAGCATGCCTATAGGAACTTCGAACCTAGGCCATTTTCACTCATTCAAAATATCATTCACTTTTCGAAAATTAGCATTTACTAAAGTAACGAATTTTTTCTAGACAAATCTACATTTTTTGAAACTTATGTAATTCCTTTCCCCAATTAACCTGCATGTCTTCTGAATTTCATTTCTTTTCTGTTAAACCTTTTCAAAACAGTGCACTTCTTTTCTGAAACTCCTTTCACTCCTTTTACTCTGTAGCTTTGCTTTATAATCAGTTTTATGTTTTAAATCAGTAATTCTATCCAACACTTAGACAATAGGTTTTATTAATCAACCAGATCCGTTTTAGACAACTGCATTCGAGCGAGCCTAATGTAGAGTTTTCGTCTAAAAATAAGTGTTGAAACAGTCCGCTCGTCACTTTATTTAATTAAGACCAAACTAGTACATGTAAGACATGCTAAACTCTATGGCTTTTATTTGATTTAAGGAGGTTTATTTGAGCCCTACTTGGTTATTGCTTCCCCCTTTATTTGCATTATGTGTTTTGATTGACGCCTTAGTATTTTTGTCCCTTGAAAACTCCTAAAAGGCCTCAACCCCCTCTCCCTTTGGGACTGGTCGTCCAATTGCCTCCGGGACTGATAGGATTGGGACGGGTAATAGCATGCAATAAGTAACGATACTATTCCGCGCTTTAAATACCTTAACGGGGTGGGAAAGGGTAGACATGGAGATGATGATTACACGATAACACTATGCATACGATTGGTCGCCGGTGTTGTGTGGATGATCCATGTATTTTACGAACCTAGGACCCCCTTTCCTTTATGTAATTATTTTCAGATTGTCAATTCTCAGTTCTTTAAAATTCCGCATTCTTGTTTTAATCATTAAAATTTTTCCGTTCTGATTTTTGCACTGCCCTTTCCTCTAAAATTTTCTGCTCATTCACTTCCTTGTTTAATAATTGGTATTCATTACTTGATCCCATTTTCTGCATTTAGATATTCTTGCCAATAATTAAGAAGTCATCTATTTGAATTTCAGCATGTTCAGTAACTTTTATGTATACCTACTTGCAGTATTTATGTGGAATTATCTTGTATGTTTTCTTGCTTTAAAGTCACAATTGTAACATGGCCGGGAACCACACTAGTGGATCTTGAAGGGTGCCTAACACCTTCCCCTCGAGATAATTTCTAGCCCTTACCCGAACTCTGGTCCTTCATCTCAAATTCTTCCTTAAAGTGTCCTAATGCACTATAATCATTAGGTGGCGACTCTTCAATTCCAAAACCCAATTCCCAAATGGGAATAGAGTTGTCTTTTCCAAAATGTCGTAAACCCGATTCTCTCTTTTAGAGAGGAAAAAGGGGGCGTTGACAGTATGGCGACTCCGCTGGGGAACTCTTTAGGCTTTTACCATTTCATGTTATATGTGACTTTATTGGTTTCTTTTATTGCTTTTGTTTAGTGCCTTTATTTGAAACTGACTTATTTCTTTTGTTTCTTTTTCTTTAATTACTTTCATTTACCACTTTTCATCAATACTGTTGTAATTTTTGAGCAATTATTATAAACGTTTATTGTAAGAATGTGAAAATACATGACAATTTGTTTTATTCTTGTAAACTGCATCTTCAACATCATATTCCACTCGTGCCAAACAAATACTATAGCAACACTTATAATGAGTAGTTGCGCTCTTCCAATACTATCATCCCTTAAATTTGGCAAAGGAGTATTTGCGGTAAAACCAGTCGATCAGCGGTGCAGTCGACAGTTCCGTGCCTTTCCCTCTTGAGTTGTCCGCTCAAGGGTACCTGTCTAATACCCCAATAGAAACATTACTCTGTTTAAACTGTACATGCATCATGGTCAAACCTAGCTGAGTCAATTATGTTGTCCACATAATGACTCATTAGGATAGCCTTGTCCAAAGTCCACCGGGTTTCCTTGAAACCCAAACGGACACCTCCATGTTTTGTACATTTATTTGGATAACTAAATGCTTTCCATGCTAATTATTGGTTTACATAATCGAGTCCGATGGGGGTAAGGGCCTAATGCTTTGTTTTGCAGAAAATGAGGCATGAAGTCCCCAGATTTGGCATGGTAACCAACATTCATCCAAGACTGCTGAATTGGTGGAAAGACCTCCACTCCAGTAATCAGACGCTCGCCCGCAAGTACTTAGAGAATTTTCCTTCTCTTCTAGAAATTCATCCTGATAACAGAATCATAGAGGCTGCGACATTGTTCTGGGATAGTGACAAGTCCGTGTTCCTCTTCGGGGACCTTGAAATGACTCCTTTGCTCAAAAAAATAGGAGGTTTACCTGGCATTCCTTGGGAGACTCTGGGTGTGCTTATGCCAAAGAACCGCAAAGGTAGGGGTTTCCTTAAGATGATGGGACTAAAGAAGAACCCAGACTTAACCTGCTTGAAAGACTCTTACATCCCATTCGACTATCTGTACGAGAGGTACGACCATAGCAAGTCATACCGCACATATTCAGATGATTTCGCTATCACCTCATTGGGGAATGTCCACAGAAGGGTCTTCATTTTTATGTTTTGCTTTTTTGGAATAATAGTGTTCCCCATGAAGAAGGCTAGGATCCATACCAGACTGGCCATGGTAACCAAGACTTTGATGGAACGAATTGGTGGGCAGACTTTCAGTATAGTGCTATGAACATTGCCGAGATATACCGCGCCTTGGACAACTGTTAGCAAAAGGGCAGTCATTTTGAGGGTTGCAACTTATTACTTCAGCTCTGGCTCATGGAACACCTCCAGAAAGGGGAATACCGACAAGAGATCCTACGCAGAGACTGGGATGATCACATCGCCTTCCACCAGCCAAGGCATATGAATTATATGCCTAAAATGTTCGCTCAACCAGAGGACGCCAGAGGATGGGTAGAATTATTTGAAAATCTGAAAGAAGACCAGGTACAATGGATGGTGGAGTGGTTCCCCACGTATGAATTCATTGTTCGATCCCAAGACACACCGTTTCTCATACTAATTGGTTTGAGAGGAACTTATCCTTACGTTCCTCTCCGAGCTATGAGGCAGGCCGGAAGAAAGCAAATCATACCAAGGGTCGACAAAATGAGTCACTTCAGGGCTGATTTCCAGGATGATGATAGCCCTCACAGGTGCCAAGCTCAGCACTTGTGGTAATGCAAACTCGTTTTGGGGAGAGAATCTATTGAGCCAGACAGGTATCATGCCGGTTGTGTGCCGCACTATTCAGGTTGGTTGGAAGACAATGGCATGGGTCAACTCGTATTCGTTTGAGGTCATAGAATTATCAACGAACACGCTGAAGCACGTGTTAAGTATAATCAACTGTGCAAGAGAATTCGAGAGTGTGAAAGTGAGCACCAGGAAATACAAGAAGCCCATAAGAAGTGGAAAGATATGGCTGTTAGTGCCAACAAGCGACTAGGGTATTTAGAGTAGGGTCTAGTGGAGCTGGAAGGAAAGTTCATCAAGAGGATTGAAGACTGTCAAAACACTAAAGGAAATGCAGGCGGACATTTGGCCCAAGCTTATTTGCTGCTAGGACTACGCGAGCTGGTGAAGCTGTTCGAGGGAGACGAAGATGCCAAATCTGGGGAAGGTCCTTCTGGGACCATGTAGTTAGGAGTCCTATTATTCTTTATTTTAATGTAATAAGGATAATGGCCAATAGTGACATTTTACTTTCTATTATTTAGAGTCATTTTGGATTCGTCTTATTTTTATCAATCAAATGAGGCATTTAGCATTATAAGTTCTCCAAAACTATTTGTCGCTGGGCTTACCTCGGGCACAATGAGGCACTAAAATTAGGACGCGATTTACATTTTCGCACAATGTCTTTAAATACTGCAATATTTTTCCTCATAACCTGCACTAACTTATTACCTTTTGTTTTTATTTTATTTTTATTCTCCTCCCCAAAGGTTAGTTCGTGCACTCTGGCATCATCATCATACTCCACAAGATCCAAGGGCCCTCCACTTTCTCCTCCTCTGAGTCCTATCCGGAACAAGAACAAAGGTAGAATGGGAGATCCAAGCACCAGAAAGGAAATTGAGGTTCCTCAGGGTACCCCGGTTGCTAAGGAAACTGCTGCCCAACTTGAGCAGAAATTATTGAAGTTCCGAGAAGAACTGGATCAGGTTAGGAACTTGGCAAACCCGTCATTTTCTCTCATCGCTCCTGATGTAAACCTCCCCAACACCCAGAATCCCGTGCCTCCACAAAACACCCCACAACCACAGATACAACCCACTCATACTCAACACTGCAACACATGCCCGTGAGCACGTGATTTTTGCCCTATAGGATAATTACTCCCAAAATTCAAAATAAAATATTTTTATTTGTGTTGTGTGTGATTTTGTAGATTTTTGTGTTACTTTTCGTATTTATTTTCATTTTTCTTGTGCGTGTTATTTGTTGAACTAATATAAAAACACAAAAATATATGTTGCATACATTTAGGAATTAATTGTGCATTTTTAGAAATTAATCAACCGTAATTTGGTTAAAAGAAAATTACAAAAAATATGCATTTCGTGTCTTATTTGTGTGTTAATGGTTGTGAGTAGTAATTAATATTTGTGTGATTTTTATTTATTTAATTTTGTAAAATTATCTAGGAATTTTGGTTAATTAAAAGAAGAAAAGAAAAGGGTTGAAAATATGAAGCAAATTGGATTTGGGCCAAAATTCTAAACCAAAACCAGGCCCAAACATCCCAGTCACACAGTCCAAACCAGTCCGTCTCTGAGACAGCCCAAACGACGTCGTTTCTGAGCCTCAAATCTAGACCGTTGATCAAACAGATCTAACGGTCCAGTTCAGCTTTCACATGATTGAAACGACGCCGTTTCGAGCGAGTTGATCTTAGCCGTCCATTTTCAATTATCTAACGGCCTCAGCCTTTCCCCATAGCCCGGTCCATTTTTACCCGGGTCAACCCAATCTCTCAACTTAACCAAACGACATCGTCTCCCCTTAATGAAAAGATCCTGGCCATCGATCTCACTTCATCTAACGGCCAGGATCAATTCTCCCATTCACTATATAAGCCTAACCCCTTACCCCGCCCCCCGTAGCCAAGCCCCCCTCTCACCATCGTCTCTCTCAAGCCTCAAAGACGAAACCCAGGCCCAAACCCTAGCCGCCATCCCTCCCATTCGCCATAAACCCGGCGGCAACAATGCCGGTGACCGCCATTTTAACATCGCAGAGCCTCCATCACATCCTGAACCCAAATCCACAAACCCCTCGGCTCGAATCTAGCTACGTCTTCTCGAATCTTCAATCGAAGATTCGAGCCAAAACTCAACCTACACCAAATCATCCCAAATTGATACCCAACACTCCCCTGACCTCCCTTGTAACCAAACCAACACTGGTTTGGTTCGAATCGAACCCAAACTACTCAAACCCACAATCCGAGCCCAAGAACCCTAGAAACGATTCGAGCCTGGCTGAAGATTTTTGATGGTTCAATGGACCTTAGTCGAGGTGTTCTCAGTTGAGAACACTCGATTAAGGTCTGTTTGGCCTAAAAGTTTCAAGTCCTAAGCGGTCCAAGTCCATTTGATTTCGGATTTTCCTTTTGAGGTATTTTTGCTCTTTCCTTCTTCTATCTTTATTTGTTTGTTAGTTCAGTTTTATTAGTATCTTTATCTTCTTCGATTTTTTGTCAATTCTTCTATTTCTCCTCCTCAAGACCTTTTATTTGGTCGATGTTTGCTCCTGTTTGTTTGTTTGAATGTGTTTTGCCGTAGAATACGTATTCGCTTCGATTAGTATCGTCGAATAATTAGTTCCTTATTTCCCCTGTTTTGGCCCAAGAACTGTGAATCACTGATTTGTATGTCGATTATTTGTTATTGATTATATATGTTGTAATTGATTAAATGAATATCGTCGATTAGTTGTATAGGTTTGCTTATTAACAATGTGACAGTAATTTTATCAATACTGCCTAAGTTGGTCCGAATCATTGTTTGAATTAAAAGTTTGAATTGGTTATAGCTGAATTTAGGAAATTGAATTGGTTATAGCTGCATCCCTAGTATAGGTTTCGAGGATGATTTGGAATTTGAAGTTTGAAAATGTGTTAGTTTGAGTGGCCTGTCAGGTGATACTAGTGGATTAATAAGTTAATACATTAATACACCTTAGGGTCAGAAAGAAAAGAGATCAAATGGGCACCATTGCTACAAAATCTTGAGGGAATTAAAACAGAAAAATGCTGCCCATACTTAATTAAAATAGGAAAACAGGCTGCCCATTAACTTTGAATTAAACAAATCAACAAACATTCAATAGTGGTCTGTAAGGGAATAACTTGAGGATTACATTTCTTAATGAGCTTAGTATTTAAACAGGCTGGAAGGGTTAGTCCTTTTTTGGTTATAAAAGAAATTTTCAGAATAGTAGAGAGGAGGAGTTTGGAGCCTATCAGTTTTCCAGTCTTAGTCTTGAGTTTTCTTCCAGCCTGGATCAGTTTTTTTTGGCCTTTATGATTTTCCAGTCCCTGATCAAGGATTTCCAGTCTTTGAGAGTCCTTTCCAGCCCTAGAAGATAAGAGAGTTCGAGAAAATAGTGGGACTTTAAATTGGTTTTGTAAACAAAAAGAAATAGTGCATTCAGGATTGCAAGATTGAGACTACTCCCATAGTTTCAATCTATTCCTTTTCTTTTGAGTGTTCAAAGTCAAAATTGGTGATTCTGCATCTGGTTCCTCTTTTATTTTTGATTGGTGATTGCAAATTGGTATTACTGGAGTTCCAATTGGTGTGCAGTCGAGTTTTGTTTGAAGCTTTTACCAGTTTTTGTTAAGTTTTCTGCTTTGTTAAGTTACTCTTGGAAATTTAATGAAACTGTTCGATACTGGTTTATCGTGGTTGCTGAACCTGCTGGTCTGCCTGCTTTGTTTGGAGCTGTTACTAACGTCTCCTTCCTTCATTTCTGTTTTTCCAAATTCCAGGTACACATTTTCATATTTATGTGGCTGTAGACTGAAATTGAAGTTTGGAAATGAAAGGATTTTCATTGGACTTAAGTCCTTGCGTCGTTGTTTGTTTATTCACTTATTTAGACTAGCTTATCACATACATCTGTTTAATGTAAGGTATATTTGTATAA
>MU762633.1:22627-95480 GCA_026770625.1 Nicotiana glauca
GTGAGGGAATAGTCTTGGGACATCGAGTGTCCAGTAAAGGTATTAAGGTCGACCATGATAAGGTTGACGTGATTGAAAAGTTACCACCACCCACTTCAGTTAAGGCGGTGAGAAGTTTCCTTGGTCACGCCGGATTCTACCGGCGTTTCATAAAAGATTTTTCCAAAATTGCTAACCCGTTATGCAAACTCCTTGAAAAGGATCACCCCTTTATGTTTTCTAATGATTGCAGGTTGGCATTTGAGAAACTAAAAAGGAAGTTGACCACTACACCCATCATCGTTGCACCCGACTGGGAGCAACCATTTGAGCTCATGTGTGATGCTAGCGACTATGCTATGGGAGCAGTCTTGGGGCAGCGAAAAGACAAGCTGATGCACCCGATTTATTATGAAAGCAGAACGCTAAGCGGGGCTCAGCTCAACTACACAGTGACGGAGAAGGAGATGCTGGCAGTCGTGTTTGCTTTTGACAAGTTCCGATCATATCTGATTGGTTCCAAGGTAATTGTATATACTGACCATGCAGCTCTCAGGTACCTTATTGAGAAGAAAGAGTCTAAGACGCGCCTAATTCGTTGGGTGCTGCTATTTCAAGAATTCGACCTCGAAATCTGTGACCGTAAGGGCACAGAAAATCAAGTCGCTGACCATCTGTCACGACTTGAAGGAGCTGAAAATTTAGTCGAGGTTGAAGAAATTCTGGAAACCTTTCCCGACGAGCAGTTACTCGCTGCTAGTCTTGAGGATGCACCATGGTATGCAGATTTTGCTAACTATCTGGCTTGTGGTATAATTCCTGATGACCTTTCTTCTGTCCAAAAGAAAAAGTTTTTCCGTGATAGCCGCATGTATTATTGGGACAAACCTCATTTATTTCGAATTTGTGTTGATAACATTATCCGGAGATGCGTCCCCGAGATAGAGCAGTCTTCAATTTTGCAGGCATGTCACGCTTCAGCATATGGAGGACATTTTGGGGGGATCAGAACTGCTGCGAAAGTGCTGGAGGCCGGATTCTTCTGGCCAACTGTGTTTAGAGATGCACACCTCTGGGTAAAAAGCTGCAATGAATGCCAAAGGACGGGAAATATTTCCCGTCGCCATGAGATGCCAATGAAACCAATTCAGGAAGTAGAGGTGTTTGACGTGTGGGGGATAGACTTTATGGGTCCCTTTATAAGCTCATTCGGTAACAAGTACATACTGATGGCGGTGGATTATGTGTCTAAATGGGTGGAAGCTGCAGCTTTACCTACCAATGATGCACGAGTGGTAGTCGGATTTTTGAAGAAGCACATATTCACCGGATTTGGGGTACCAAGGGCAATCATCAGTGACGGAGGCAATCACTTCTGCAATAGAGCCTTCGAGAAATTGCTGGCTAAATATGATGTTCACCACAAAGTAGCAACTCCTTACCATCCGCAAACCAGTGGGCAAGTCAAAGTGTCCAACAGAGAGATCAAAAGTGTGTTAACAAAGACTGTGAACGCAACACGAAAGGTTTGGGCAAAGAAGCTGGACGATGCACTCTGGGAATATAGAACTACCTTCAAAACACCAATAGGTATGTCACCATACAAGTTGGTGTTTGGGAAGGCTTGTCATTTACCTGTGGAGCTAGAACACCGTGCTTGGTGGGCATTGAAACAATTGAACATTGATTCCGAATCGGCTGGACAAAATCGACTAACAGAGCTGCATGAGTTAGAGGAATTTTGCTATCACGCCTTTGAGAGCACGAGGCTATACAAGGAAAGGATGAAGAAAATGCATGATAAGCACATTGTGGATAGAGACTTCCAACCCGGTGATATGGTGTTATTGTACAACTCAAGACTAAGATTGTTTCCGGGTAAGTTAAAATCCCGATGGTCGGGGCCATTCAGAGTAGTGCGAATGTTTGCCAGTGGAGCGGTGGAGATTGAATCAACTGACGGGACAAATAAATTCTCCGTCAATGGACAAAGACTGAAACACTACCTTGGATCAGCTGATGAAAAAGGGGATACAGTGGTGTCATATTTCAAGGAACCCCAATACGAAAATAAGGAGTAGGAACTCCATTATTTGCGTCGTGCCGCGACGTTAAATCAGGCGCTCCGTAGGAGGCAACCCACGAAATTGTTGTAACGTAAATATTTAGTTTAAAAAAAAAATGAAAAGCGAAAATTTTCCGCGACCGCAGAAACAACTGGGAAGGGGAATAAAATAGCCGCGACCGCTGCCTAAACCGCGGACGACCGCGGCAAGGTCCGTAAAGGACCGCGGTCGGTCCTGAAACTTTAAGTTACAAATTTTTAATTTTTTTATTTTCGTTTCCCCCTTAATTAAAACCCCCTCCTACTCCAATCTAACCATTTTCTCTCAAAACCCTTCCCCTCCCTCTAACCTACTGATTCCCTTCCCCTCCCAAACAACAAATTTCTCTCTTCTTCTCAAATACACTCAACACCATAACCACCCTCTTCCTCATCTTCCTCTTTCACAAATTTTTACTTCTCTTCCCCACAAGGTTTGATTCTATCTTCCTTCTCTTTTTCTTTTTATTATTGTTGTATTGTATGATTTTGTATATTATTTTTAGGTTATATAATGATAAATGTTAATTAGTATTCTTGTAGTAGAGTAGTAGTTGTTGTTGTTTGCACATGTAATTGGTGAAGGGGCTGTGTGGTTGATGCTTCGTATGGGATAAATTGAAGGGTGATGTTGTTGAACAAGTGTGGGGTGTGTGGATGGTTTTATAATTGATTTGGGGAGATTGTTCTTGATTCTATTGGGCTAAAAAGTGCTTAAAATAGGTTTGCCCACAATGTGTTTGACAAATTGCCTCAATGAAGGAGTGATAAGGAGAGGTGTGACTTAGTGGGGTGAAGTCTGAGTAACCCCCATAGTCACCATTTTAGAATAGTACTAATAGACGATTATCATTTTTTGCAGGCATAATGAGTTCATCACGTAAGCTTCAGAGCACTGGAGCCTCGGTTAGGGGCACTGGCTCTTCGTCACGGGCTAGAGGCAATCGAGTACAATAGATTTTGATAACTATAGATTCGTCTCCAAAGCAGCGGAGACACGATATACTTAGAAATTGTCAAAGAAACTTCAACATGAATTCCACATTGACCGGTTTGCTCTGGAGCGGGATTGCCCAGATATGTTCAATGAGCTGCAAAGATGTCATCTTGGCATCTTCTTTAACTCCCCAGAAGAAGCCAATATTGAGCTTGTGCGGGAATTCTATGCTAATCTCCCTGAGCATGACAATGGGGTGGTGACGGTGCGAAACACTAAAGTCGATGCTACTCCTGACGCCATTCGTCGGGCTTACCGCATCCCGGCCTTCACAGGTACGGATTATTACCTCCGCAACAGTCACCCACCAGTTAATTGGGATAGAATCTTGGGAGTCATAGGGATTCCAGGAAAACAAGCCAAGTGGATTTCCAAACAAACGACACTACACTCTCAGTCACTCTCTTGGTTAGCCAAGTGCTGGCTCACCGTCATCAACACTCGGTTGTTGCCTTCAGGCAATACAACCGATGTCAATGGGCCAAGGGCGGCCATGATTTACTATTTTATGACCCAGCATGGGTTTGATGTTGCGCGGGTGCTATCTGAAGAAATGTTTATTAGATCACCAGAAATGGGAAAAGGGCACTATTTCCCATCACTTGTCACCCGGCTCTGCCACATGGCCCATGTCCCCGAGAACACTCAAACGGACGGCAAATTGCCTTTGAAAACACCGTTTTGAGCGGGTAAGATTAGCCAAGAAGCACGTGAGCATGTAAATGAGTCTGAAGACTCGTTTGAGGAGTCTGGTTCAGAAAATGATCATAATTATGCTGATGATATGGAGGTCACCGCCCTTTTTCGTGGGAGTGATGCCGGGCCCTCCCAGCCACGCCGAACCAATCGCTTGGATGATCTGGAGAGCCGAATGACGGGATTGCAGACATCCGTCACTGACATGAGCACTCGTGTGGAAGTTATAGCGGATAGACAGGTCAAATCGGAGAAGAAATTTATGGGTTGGCTGAGAGCGTTGGGTCGCACCTGCAACGTAAACCCTGACACTGTGTGTGATCAGGAGTGATGCATCAGGGAAGTTCCTTTACCTCACTGTTTATTATATTGTTAAGCCATGGGGACATGTCTTCTTTTTAACTGTGGGGCGGGGAACTTCATTGTATATATGTGTATTTGTACTACGTTTTTGTGTGTAGATAGCTAGAATTGGAGTAGTTATGAAAAAAAAAAAGACCAAAAAGATTTTTCTTTTAGGTAGTGTAGTAATTCCCCCTTGGTTTTTCTTTAGGCCACGGTTCTTTTCTAAGGGTTTTTGCTTGAACCGGGTTTAGGTAGATTTTTTTTTTTTTAGGATTAATGGGCGAAGTGCTGAAATGTGCAACTTTTAGCGTACTTACACCAGAACACGATAGATGCTAGAGTGTACTGCTTAGCTTCAAAGTGAGTCTTGTTTGAGTGCCTTAAAAATTGTATATTTTTGCTTAACTTGAACACTCGAAAGATAGTATCTTGATAAACCAACCTGGAGTGAGTCATATGCCAAGTGTGTGTGAGTATTGTTTGTGTTCCATGTTGTACAATTGATGCCTAGAACTTGCCCTGTGTGTTTGCAAAGCGAAATAGTAACTTCAATTGGTTTTAGAAGTGATATAGGCATTTCTTTGTTGAGCCATAAATATTTCTTTACCCACCTGAATACATTATATCTTATTTAACCCCGTTGAGCCTATAAGCCTGTTCTTTGGTAACCACAATGTGAATCTTAATCAACTGTTTGAATGCTTTTTGAATAAGATTTTCTTTCCGCTCCCTAAGCACTTGAAGATTATTGAGAGTGTGTAAAAACAAAGTGTGGGTGGTAATTTGATTTACAAAGTGGACCATGGAAATTGAAAAAGGTGTGAATGTGAAGCATATAAAGAGAAGCACCACAAAAAATAATAATAATAATAATAATAATTTGTAGTAATATATAAGTGGTAGCTAGTTAAAGTGCACCTTAAAGTACGGGGATGTCTAAACATGGTGGAATGTTGGCTTACAAAATAACGAGCATGGAAGTTCAATGTAATTGTATTAAAAGTGCTTAGGGGAGTTAGTCACTACATCTAAATGTATCCTACCTAACCCTTAGCCTACATTACAACCGAAAAAGTCCTATTGATCTTAGACTGAATGAGGTTCAATTAGTCGAGTAGTACACTAGGGGCAAGCATATGGTGCGTCTTTGTTGCATGTGAATATTCCTTGGAGAGTGAGTGAATTTTGTCTAATTGAGTTCCGAATTATTTCATTATCATTATATATGGAACTGCTCTCTTGTGTGTTGTGAGGGCATGTGATTCACAAAGTAAAGGGCGTTTTGACTGTTGTATAGAGTGGTTTAAGTAAGCATAGATATGCAGGGTGCGAAAAACTTGATTTTTGAGGCATGAGCTGCTCACTACTAGGTATGATGCTGGTATAATGTTCATGGTGTGAGTCGTTGAAAGAAAAATATAAGGAAAAGCTTTTATGAGTGTGGTGAATTGCTCGAGTACTAGCAATGATTTAAGTATGGGGTATTGATAATAGGCTATATAGCTGCCATTTATGTTGTAGATACCCATGCTTTGTTATTGTTTTTGTTATGGAAATTGCCGATTAAATGCTTGACTTGATGCTATTTGGTTTCGCAGGGAATGCAAGGCATACAAGTGATAAAATGAAGCGTTTGGAGGCAAGAACATGCATAAATCACACATTTGAGAAGTACCCGAGTGCAAACGAGAAGTTAAAGACGTTAAAAGCTGGAAACAAAACGAACAGTGATTTTTGCGATTCACCGCGGTTGGCCGCGGTCCTTTACAGAGTAGGCCGCGGTCGACCGTGGTCGGCACCGCAGCCGCGGGAATCACTGGGCAACTCAAGGTCTTCAGGGGCCAAAGTGTAAATCGGGAAAACTTTTGTAAACCCTTAATATATTGTAGGAAACTCGCCCCCAAGCTAGTTAGTCTTCATTTTTTAAAGCTGGTTGGCAAGAAGAACAAGTGTGAGAGATCACAAAAATACCATTACTTTTACTCTTCTTAATTTTTCTTGCAATTTATGATTATGAATTCTTTAGTTATTACTTTAACCATTATCATGAGTAGCTAAATTCTTAATCTAAGGTTTTGATGGAACCCGTTGGGAATTACTTGGTTGTTTTATCAATTTAGTTGGGTTTGTTGTTTAATCTCTAATTGTTCATATATGTTTTGATTGTGGAATAGTTGAAAGGGCCCTCAATTATCCATTCCTATTTATTGTGTATATTCTTGAGAGAGAATATATATTTAGGTGGTTGTATGAACAACATCACTCCCGGAGTATAGACGAGAGTCATAACTGAGGGTTTAGGGGTTGGATTAGAAATAACAATATCCCAGATGCAATTTAAATGAACTATATCGTGAAATTAGCTAACGTAACTTGAGAGAGTGCGTTTAGTAGATTATTGTAATTGCTTGAGAAAGAATTATGATAAATTGAGAGTTCATGATTGTTAGAGATAGATAAATCTAAATTATAGGAGATATACAACCAAGGAAAAGACCAACGGGGGAAATCAATACCTTAGACCTTCTTTATATTGTTTACGCATTAAGCAAATTTACTTGTCAGTACTTATTATTTTCAATATTAGCTGTTAGACAACCAACAATTGTGAATCCAAAAGTTTGAGAAAACAGGTTGTGGGAATTGAGTAATTCTGACGGTTGTAATTGGTGGGTTAATTCTTTGTGGTTCGACTCTGGGTTACAATACTCAGATTATATTTGCAACGCCCGCGTAGTCTTTTGTGAGACTCAGTTGAGCGTGATCAAGGTCGACGGCCTGCTCCAATAGAAATATAAATTGTGCACTGCCGAGGGTCGAACGGCCCGAACCATAGATGCATCAATTTAATCTGCTAATGCGTTCGGCCCGTTCTATAAATAAACACATACTATGCTCACGAATCATGCATGCAGCGCAGGTACACATAGAGATACATGCTCAATCAGTCAATTAGGAACTTATCGGGGATATTGATCCAAATAAGACAATTTCTCTTTTTAACAATTCAGGAAAAATGATGTTTAATCTCCTTTTAAATTCATTTACTAATCCAAGGTAATTTAAGCAATTCAAGCTATCAATGGGTTCATAAATAATCCGAGTATAACATGTTTTTGGGTCCTAACTACCCGGACAATAGCATAATAGTAGCTATGCACGGACTCTCGTCACCTCGTGCGTACCTAGCCCCCACAAATAGGAGCACATAATCAATTATTACACCTATGGGGATATTTCCATCTTACAAGGTTAGAAAGGAGACTCACCTCGCTCCGAAGATCCAAACCGGCATTCCACGCCCTTCCGAAGACTCAACTTGATGCACCACGCTCCAAAACTAGCCAACGGTTATGCAAATCCATTAATATATTCTCAATTATTCATTACAATCTAATTTATAGAAATTTCTAGCTCCGATCGAAAAGTTGAACAAAACGCCCTCGGGCCCACGTGCCCGGAATCCAAAAATTTTCGAAGATAAAGATCATCCATGACCTTAGGAACTCAAATATATAATTTTTACTAAATTCCACAGTCCATATCGTGGTCAAATTCCAAGAACAATAATTTCTAGGTCTTTCTACCAAACCCTAAATTTCTACTAATTTAAATGTCCAAATCCATACATAGTTGGTGTATTTAACTCAAAATAGGTAGGGATAACTTACCTTATCATTGATGATGAAAACCCTCTCTTGAAGCTCCCCAAAAATCTCCCAAGCTATGAAAAATATGAGAGAAATGGCCAAATTCCGATTTTTTAAACAACCATCCTGCCCCATCAATTTTCGCACCTGCGGCCCATTGACCGCTTCTGTGGTTCCGCATGTGGAGTCCAGATACCGCATATGCGGTCCTCCCTGGGCCACCCCAAACTCGCTTCTGTGACACTCCTCCCGCAGATGCGGTCCCGCTTCTGTGGAACTATGACCGCATCTGCAGTTCTCCCCACGATGCCCTTGCCCGCTTCTGCGACCAAATCTCCGCAGATGCGGTCCCGCTTCTGCGAAACCTTGTCCACATCTGCGGCTCTCGAACCTTTGACCAAAAACCACATCTGCGGCTCCTTTTCCGCTTATGCGGTCACCCCTCCGCAGAAGCGAAAATACCAGCAACCAGATTCTTCAGCCCTCTTCCAAATTCCAAATTCCAAATTCGATCTGTTAACCATCCGGAATCCACCCGAGGCCACCGGGACGCCAACCAAACATATCAACCAATCCCAAAACACATTACGGACTCGCTCGAGGCCTCAAATCACATCAAACAATGCTAAAATCATAAATCGACCTCTAATCCAAACTTAATGAACTTGAAAATTTCAAACTTCTATTTCCGATGTTTAAACCTATCAAATTACGTTTGATTGACCTCAAATTTTGCACACAAGTTATATTTGACATTACGAACCTACTCTAGCTTTCGAAATCGGATTTTGACCCCGATATCAAAAAGTCCACTTCTGGTCAAACTTCTTGAAAACCTCTAAATTTCTATCTTTAGCCAAATGGCTCCAAAATGACCTACGAGCCTCCGAATTCACTTTCGATCGCGCCCCGAACTCCAGAATCATCAGACGGAGCTATTCACAGTCTCGGAATCCTAAAAGGACATCGGTAACACTGAGATGTACTTCAAGCCAAACTTAAGAAATTTCTTCCAAAATGCTAACTTCCACAATAGGTGCCAAAACGCTCCCGGGTTATCCAAAACCCGAACCGGCCATACGCCCAAGTCCGAAATCATCATACGAACCTGCTGGAACCTTCAGATCCCGATTCCAAGGTCGTTTACTCAAAATTCCAATCCTAGTTTATTCTTTCAACTTTAAGCTTCCAAAATGACAATCCTCTTTCCAAATCAACCCTGAACTTCCCGAAATTCAATTCCGACCACGCGTACATGACATAATACCTAAAACGAAGCTGCTCATGGCCTCCGATTGCTGAACGGAGCGTTAGAACTCAAAATGACCGGTCGGGTCGTTACATAAACTGTTTTACAGGCAAGTCGCATCTATGAAATGCGACTTGCACTTATTTCCAGCCAAAAAAAATAGTCCCTACCTTCACTAAATCTGTCATAACTTTCAATAAAAATATCAGAATGATGAATGGTTTAACCTTCTGGAAACTAAAATGCAAGGGCTACAACTTTCATGTTTTGCACATTTTCATATTCCTTATGGATTTATGGGTATAATCTTCCAAAGTAGCCTCTTCGCATCAAACATTTCTGGAAAATTTTAAAACAGTTTTATCAACCCTTATTCAATCGATCATAACCTTTTGTACAAATATCAAAATAATTAATATTTTAGCTTTCTGGAAACTACGATTCAAGGGCTACAACCTTTATGTTTTACATATTTATAGATTTCTTATAGATTTCAAGATATAAGCTTCCAAAATAGGCTCCATGATTGCATAGTTGTTGTCCAAAACAGCTTCTGCAGAAAATTCCAGCAACACGTTTTGTCCGATTTCCATTCAGTTAACCTTCCGAAATCTGCCTAAGGCCCTCGGAACCTTAACTAATTATACCAACATGTCCCAAAATACAATACGAACTGAATCAATGCTTCAAACCACGTCAAACAACACCGAAATTATGAATCGCGCACCGAATTGAATTATGAGTTTTCGAATCTTCCAACTTCTACATTTTGCGCCGAAACATATCAAATCAATCCGTAATGACTTCAAATTTTACATACAAGTCATAAATGACATAAAGAAGCTATAAAAATTTTCAGAACTGGATTCCGACCTCGATATCAAAAAGGCAACTCTCGGTCAAACTTTTCCAAAAATCTTCTATTTTCCAACTTTCGCCAAAATGCGCCGAATTGTTCTTCGGACTTCCAAATCCAAATCCGAACATGCTCCTAAGTCCAAAATTACGATATGAAACTACTGGAATGGTCAAAACTTGGATCCGGGTTCGTTTTCTCAAAATATTGACCGAAGTCAACTCAGTTGAGTTTTAAAACTCTAATTCATAATTTAATCCATTTTTCATACAAAAACCTTCCAGAAAGTTATACGGAATGCGCACGCAAGTCGAGAAATTATTGATGGCGCTTTTAAAGGTCTTAAAATACTGAGATGATTATTTAATTTAAAGATGACATTTTGGGTCATCACACCTTCCTCCAATAAGAAAATCATCAAGTGTTTGAGCCTTAGCAATAAATTCAGCAACCCCTTCAATAAATTCATCCCTCAACCCCGCACGATTAGGATGATTCCTATTTTACATCCATATACGATGCACAATTGCATCTACACAAATAGAAATCTATAAATGAGATATTTAAAGTAATTTAATTTATTTAAACTAGTTATTTAACACTCGAAATCTGACATTAATCCCTATTTTAAATAATATAAGTCTTTAAATATATTAATTAAATTTGAATAGCTTCTTAAATGTTCATATAATCCAAATTAATTAATGATTTCTCAAATGTACAAATTAATCTTAATGTTGAAATTAAAAAAATTAAATTTAATATCATTCTAAAAAATGAATATAGAAATATTGCTATATTATTTTATATGTTTCTTTGATTATAATTTTTGAAAAAATTAATCCTCATCGGTCATTTTCTCCTCGAAATCCCTCAAACCATTAAGAGTATCCCTCCATATAGTATGTAATTCACAATTTTTACAACTACCAATGTGGGATAACGAAATGAAATAGAAGGATACAGTTACTCCGAGTGGAATCAGAGGACATGACGAAAAGAAAGTTCTTTATGATACTATGGTTTGACTACCATCAACTAGTTATAGCTAGTTGTATAAACAGTACTATACAAACCTCCATTCTTTGTTAATTACAGCTTCACACACCTTTCTTAGATTTCTAGAAAATCAGTACAATTTTTTTTTGTGGTGGGGAGGTGGTTGAAGAACCTTAATGTTAGATTAAAGTCTTAAAGTACATAAAACTAGGAAATGTACAAGAAAATTCAAGGAAATTAAAAGTACCTAAAAATTACAAGACTATCAAAGTCAAAGAATATGATGAAAAACCCGTACCAACATTCTTCTAAGCATAACACATGGCAAAAATTTCAGTAATAAAGACCAATAGAGAAAACCTGTTACACTCAAACGCAAAGATCAAAAAATTTCTAGAAATAAAATAACAAAACCTTGAAAGAGTTTGTAAAATTTTCAATCAACCTCCAAAAAATAACAGCAAAGACTCATTGACTCATTAAATATTATTCTAAAAAGTACTTTATATGTGTATTATTTAATTTTTATTAATGCTAATTTTCATAATTATTACCAAAAAAATTCTATTATCAATCAAACAATGATATTTTTAATACTTAATGTGGTTCAACGAAACACTTACCTCGACGGAAAAAATGTCGGAGAAGTCGTCTGAGGAGATGCTGCCGCCGCCAACCACGCAAGCTGCACCTGCAAAACAAAGTAAAAAAACAATTATTTAAGGGGTAAAGAGATGAGGAAGGAGAGGGAGAAGGGAGGAGGAAACGAGAGAGAGAGGGAAAACATACGAGCTTGGGACGGGGGAGAAGGACGAGAGGACCTTGGTGACGAGAGGGAGATATGAGAGAATGAAAACTGAGATTCTGTTGTTTGGGGAGGGGTATGTAGGGCTTTTTAAAAAGAATTCCGATTGATTCGTTCGGAATTATTATTTTAATTTTTTTTTTAAAAACTACCCACCAAATCGGTCGGAAATAAAGTCAAACCAGTCAAAATAAATTTTTCGCCAAAAGTTGCAACCGATTTGGTCGGAAATGTGTGGTCGAAAAAATTTTAAAAATATATATGAAATATTTTTAAAAAATTCCGACGGATTCCGTCGGAGATTTTCGACAAAAAAATTTAGTCGGGAATTAGTGTTTTTCTAGTAGTATATATTATTGTTTTCACCAAGACCTTCGTTGCCATGAACATGTGCATTTTGTGAGCTAGACATGTTTCAGCCTGAGAATAAAAAATTCTTGACAAGAAAAATTGTAAAATAACGTGGGTAATGAGAATCGGTAAAGAAACAATCACTATAATATTTTGTCCCACGGTGGGCGCCAAACTGTTTACCTCGAAAATACGAGTAACAATTGAATTTCATGTATGGTTTTAAAGATATATGATTAGATTCAATACCAATTAATAATCAGGAGATATGAAGTAGAGATAAAAGAAATACGAGAATCAAACCAAAGTTACTCAGCAGTGGTGACATCGGGTAGTTTCAGAGCAATAAGAACAATTAAGTAAGAAAAGTAAAGTAAGAGCAGTAGAGCTAAAGAACAATTCTGATGAACAGTAAGAGAGAAAAGTAGGGTAGTATATTCGTGCCAATGATGATATGATGTCACAATGATTGGGGTCCACTATATATAACAGGGGTTTCACGACCCCAGTTCGCCCTCCGTGAACATGTCGTGATGGCACCTAGTTCCTACAACTAGGTAAGCCTAACGATGCGGAATTTATACAACTTGTGGAAAACAAACTAACTTGCAGAAGCAAACAACTGAAAATTTACTGTATATAAGTGCCTCTTGGCATGATACAACCAATATTACGAAATCCAAAACAAATTCCTAAAACCCGAAAACTCACAGGAAACACAGGCTAATAGAAAGGAGATACACTGCTCTAACTCCAGAATGTCTACACAACCGAAAGAAAGGAAAGTCATATACTAAAGCTGGAATAAGATAGAGACTTCTAGTCTGCGGATGTGACAGATATACCTCAAAGTCTCTGCTAAATCTCTCCTCCGCGAGGATAGTACGCCTGGATGGAGGTACCTGGAGCTGCACATGAAAAACATGCGCAGAAGGGGCATGAGTACACCACAGCAGTACTCAGTAAGTGCCAAGCCTAACCTCGGTTGGGTAGTGACGAGCAAGGTCAGGGCCCTACTAAGATAAAATAAAATAATAAGGTTGACAATCGTATGAAATAAACAGAGATAATGAGATATAGCTATTAAGTGAATCGGATTACACAACCAACAATTTAATACGCAGAAAATAAGATAACACAGAGTAAACAGCTCAACACCAACATCAATAATGAGGATCTCCCAGGATACCGTCCTGTAGTCCATTTTATCAATCTGTCCGAGGAGCTCCCGAGATACCGTCCCGTAGTCCACCGTATGAATATATCTGAAGGATCTCCCGGGATACCGTCCCGTAGTCCAACTATCAATTTGCAGGGGGATCTCCCGGAAATCTAACCTGTAGTCCCAAAGTAAATGTGCAGGGGGATCTCCCAGGAATCTAACCTGTAGTCCCAAAGTAAATGTGCAGGGGGATCTCCCGGGAATCTAACCCGTAGTCCCAATGTAAATGCGCAACCAAAATCAGAGAATATTCAGAAATGAAGTACAACAATACAAGCCACAGATAGTTATAACCCAGCATTCTCCACGTAATGCAATTAAGGCAAATTAAGCAAGTAGGCAATTTGGATCAACTAAACATGCTTTTGTAGACTAGCACAAAATATAACGGCAGGTAGAATAAATCAAGTATGAAGGAACTCAATTCAAATATTTTTAAGTAAAAATTCGGGTTTTCAACAATTAGCTCAAGTACGCGTTCGTCACCTCACGTATAAGGCATTCAATTACCAAATATCACATCCTAAGGGGGAAGGTCCCCCACACAAGGTTAGACAAGCCACTTACCTCGAACAAGTGCTAGTCAACCCGAAACCACGTTTTTGCCACGAGTATCTGGCTCTAAATGGCTCAAATATATTCAATTAAATTGCATATTGTAAGTAATAACTCAAGTAATTGATTCTATAATTAAATTCTAAGCTAATACGCGAAATTATGTAAAATGACCAAAATCCCCTCAAGCCCACGTCTCGAAATCGGGTAAAATTTATATTTTCAGAAACCTCGTATTCTCACGAGTCTAACCATACCAAAATTATCAAAATCCCATAATATTTTGACCTTCAAATCACGATTCTATCCAAGAGGGTTTTCTAAGTTTTTCCAACAAAATTCGCGGATTCAATGCCAAAACCTGTAATAGATTCGAGTTGTATAACCAAAATTAATTTAAGAACACTTATCCCGTTGTTCTCTCCGAAAATCTCCCAAAAAATAGCCCCAACCGAGCTCCAAATTGTCAAAAATGGAAAATGGGAACGAAGTCCCATTTTCAGAACTTAACATTCTGCCCAAGCACTTTCTTCTATGCGATCACAATACCCCTCTGCGATCGCAATGCACAAAAATCCCACCTCTAATTTTAACACTATGTGATTGCATAAGCATCCCTACGATCGCAATGACCAAACACCTTACACTATGCGATAGCATACACACCCACGCGATCGCAATGAACAAAAATCCAAACTCCCAAGTTCCTCTATGCGATCGCAATGGTCCTCATGCGTTTGCATTGAACAACTGACCAGCCCCAAAAATCCTTCTATGCGATCGCTAAGCCTATCCTGCGATCGCATAGAGTAAAACTCTACAGCACTGACCTACAATTTTCTGCAGCATCCAAAGCCCCAAAAACCTTCCGTTAGCCATCCGAATTCATCCCGAGGCCCCCGGGACCTCAACCAAAAATAACAACACCTCCTAAAACATCAAACAAACTTTCTCCAATCATCAAACGCCTCAAAGAACGCCAAAACCATCAAATTACATCGAATTCAAGTCTAAGTTCTTCTAAAACTTCCAAAACACGCATTCGGTCAAAAAACCAAACAAATCACGTCTGAATGACCTGAAATTTTGCACACATATCCCAAATCACCTAATGAAGCTACAGCAACTCTCGGAATTCCATTCCAACTCTCGGATCAAAATCTCGCATATCATCTGGAAATCGGCAAAATACTAACTTTGTCAATTCAAGCCTAATTCTACACCAGACCTCCAAAATTACTTCTGGTTACACTCCTAACCCCGAAATCACATAACTGAGCTAACGTAACCATCGGATTTCCATTATGAGTCCTTCTTCATACTGTTCCGACTACGGACCACTTTCCAACATTTAAACTCTCATTTAGGGACTAAGTGTCCCAAAACTCTTCGAAACTCAACACCGAACGTCCCGGCAAACCAAAATAGCAGAAATGTACCTAAGGGAAACAGTAAATAGGGGATCGGGGCATAAATTCTAAAAACGACTGGCCGGGTCGTTACATATTCTCACACTTAAACATTCGTTCATCCCCAAACGAGCATAAAGAACATACCTGAAGTAGTGAAAAGATCAGGGTATCGGTTGCGCATAGCCCGCTCGATCTCCCAAGTTGCCTCCTCGGCTGGCTGACCCCGCCACTAGCTCCTCAATATAGCATAGATCCTTGTCCAACTAGACTGAACTGAAATCCAACACGTGCGATGGATCACCGTGATACCTCCGGAGGATAGAAACACGAAATACCGGATGAACTCCTACCAAGCTGGTAGGTAAGGAAAGCTCATAAGCAACCTCCCCAACCTTATAGGAAACATCTCGAACCTTCTGGTCCGCATAGTTCTTTTGTCTGGACTGGGCTGTACGGAGTCCATCCTCAATCACCTTAACCTTCTCCAAAGTGAACCACGTCTGTGCCCAACAATCTAGGCTTACCCGGATCGAACCAACCCACCAGGTCTCTGGTGCTTATATTTCACCTGCGCACAGTTGAGGCACCAAGGTTCAAACCCGACTAGGCTCCGAAAGATCCAATCTCACAAACTGGTTGGCTAAGGCCTGAACATCCATTGCCATAGGCCTCTCTAATGCTGGTAGGTAAGCTAAACTTCCCAAACTCTCTGCCCGACGACTCAATGCATCAGCCACTACATTGGCCTTGCCCGGGTGATAGAGGATAGTGATGTCATAATACTTCCGCAACTCTAACAACATCCTCTGGCGCAAATTTAGATTCTTTTGCTTGAACAGATGCTGCAAGCTCCAGTGACCAGTACAAATCTCACAAGGCACACCGTACAAATAATGACGATAGATCTTTAAGGCGTGAGCAATAGCAACTAACTCAAGATCGTGAACAGGATAATTCTTCTTATTTACCTTCAACTATCTGGACGCGTAGGTAATAACCCTACCGTCCTGCATCAATATTGCTCCAAGGACGATCATCGAGGCATCACAATAGACAGTATAAGACCCCAAACACACTGTAAATATCAAAACTGGGGTTGTAATCAAAGTTGTCTTGAGCTTCTAAAAGCTCGCCCCGCACTTTTCCGTCCACTGGAATGGAGCACCCTTCTGGGTCAGTCTGGTCATAGGGGCTGCAATAGATGAAAACCCCTCTATAAAATGGTGGTAGTAACCCGCCAAGCCAAGGAAACTGCGGATATCTATAGCTGAGGATGGTCTGGGCTAACTCTACACTGTTTCTACCTTCTTCGGATCCACCGGAATACCCTCACTCGATACCACGTAGCCTAACAATGTCGTGGAATACAACCAGAAATCACATTTTTAAAACTTTGCATATAATTTCTTTTCTCTCAAAGTCTGAAGCACTATCCGCAGGTGCTGCTCATGATCTTCCCGACTCCGGGAATACCCCAGAATGTCATCAATAAAGACAATAACAAAAAGTAAAGATATGGCCGAAATACACTGTGCATCAAATGCACAAAAGCTGCTGGGGCATTGATCATCCCAAATGACATACAAGGAACTCGTAATGATCATATCGAGTCCTGAAAGTAGTCTTCAGGATATCTGGCTCCCGAACCTTCAACTGATGGTATCCTGAGCGCAAGTTAATCTTAGAGAACACCTGTGCACCCTGAAGCTAGTCAAACATATCATCAATACGAGGCAAAGAATAACGGTTCTTCACTGTAGCCTTGTTCAACTAGCGATAATCAATACACATATGCATGGAACCATCCTTCTTCTTCACAAACAAGGCAGGAGCACCCCCAAGGTGATATACTGGGCCGAATAAAACCCTTATCAAGCAAATTCCTGTAATTGATCCTTCAACTTAACTGAAGGTTTCACCTCATCCTCAGTCCATAACTTTAGGACAGGACCCAAACTTCAAAATCTGACATTCGTCATAGGACCCAAATTTCACATCATCACACTGCATTAGTCTTATTTCAACACACTTTAACTTTTAATAGTGCTTAAATACTTCAAAATTATTTTCTTCAGGATGTTACATTCTCTCCCACTTAGGGTTATCGTCCTCAAATACACAACATACCTTATCTCTTTCTTTGCACATCTTAATGTCTCAAATTTTTCTAAATCCCAAATTTTTTAGAAATTTTGGTAGAGTCTCCCCTGTAATTGGGCCTATCCACCTGCCAGAGTAACACCAAAATAACTCCTAACAACACATCCACAACCCAATGAAACACCACAATGTATATATCAATAATACTATATCTCTACATTACAAGCATCACATTATCGTAATGATATCTGGACAGGAAACACATCATCTGTATGCCCATAACCACGTCTCTGGCCATAATAGTTGTTCATAAATCACAACATTGCCAATTAACCTTACATGAACAAACATCTCATTTCAGACCTCCACTTTACTCACAACGAGGCATGGAGACCTCATAATTACTTACCCGAATTAACGAGTCACATTTATCGCCACCTAGGCGCCCATATCATAGGCTAAAACTCAACGTTTACAACACAAACAAACATGGTTGAATATGAACAGAAAATATTCAAGAATTGTCAAATAAGCCTTACAGGCATGACTTCCATTTAAAATATAGTACAAAAAATTTAATTTCATAAAAGGAGAATTTTTAAACACATAAACCTTTCACCGCCAGGACCTTGTCCTTATATAATATCCACCGCAACTTGTAGCTCGGTTAAAAATATTTCACATTATATAAAAAAATGAGGATATCATCCTCAACTCTTGAATCACAAGTATTTGCACATTGTGCCAACTGAAAATTTTTATTTCCTTTCTTTCTTCTTTTCAAAAATTTTCGTCAAGGAAAATCAAAACATATAATGAACTCTCATACCGATAGGGCATATAATTGACAATTAAAATTAATTATCCTGAAATCACATCAAAACCGTTGTAGTACGTAATAGAAAGTCACTTTTAGCCTCATAGATATTCTTAATGACCAATACATAATGATAGAAATAGCTATCTCCATATAATAGCCCAACGTGAGTATTCACATAAGTAGATTTCAGGATTACGAAGCTCGCTCATGAGTGGAGCATATTAAGAGGACTCGCCTCAATTTTCAAAATCAAATCAAATTAAGGAAAAATATCATTTTTATAACAATCAGAATTGTACTTGTAATGACACCATCTAGTGTAGTGTCCTCAGCCACACTATACCAATTATATCAATGGGTCGGGCATCCACCTCTTAGGCGCCATCTACCCGTTCGTTCTCCATCTCTAACTTGTAGCGTATGTAGATTAGTAACTATAATGGAGTGTGTTGACTGTGTGTTCTGATAAAATAGATTCCTCCCAAGTCTGGGATAATTTCTCATGATGTTTCTAGTATCACCACTTTCATAACAACCCATCTGCAGCTCGGTTGCTCATCTGCCGGATAACTAGAATAACCATTGAAGGAATCCCATACTAGTGGTGCATTAAAAGATGGCTGTCCCATGAGAGTGCCCTGATTTACTGGAGCACTACGAGTATTTTGAAATTATTTCCATGTCGTTACTGATACTGAAATGTAGAATTATTATGGACATAGGAATATCGAAAGTTCCATCATTATCCCATACAAATCTCAGCTCTTACTCATATACAAGTTTGAGAGAACTTTTGATTACTACGTAAATACATCTCAGGCCAAATCTGATATGACACATGACCTACAATTTGATCGTTGATAGTGGACTCCCTTCACTTGGCACAAAGTCATAAGATACATCCTGATAATCCACAATACTAACTTTTATCGCTCGTACGTCACCATCATAAGACACCTCAAGCCATTCATTCGGCACATGTCATTCTTATGACAGTTAAACTCACTTCCTCCAGTATCTCGGTTGCTAGTTGTAACCTTTGCTAAAAAGACATATCATATGAACCACATAGTCTCTATTACCACCAACTATCTTAAGATCTATATCCACCTCGTGACTCTACCATTATCTCAATGATTAGGCAATTAAGTGAACCTTCTTAAGATTGTACTTACCAACCAGATGTCAGAGCCTATTGCACACCCATGTGCATAACTGAATGATCTCTTAATACTTCTGCATTATCGATATGGATGACACGCGATAACAATGGTTGAGCAAATTCTTGGCTCCCCTATAATCCTTTTGTAGCAGCACGAATCGTTGGTGCATAATTGCTACCGAGTGCGCAATTTCAATACACGAGTGGATGAAAAAAGAACATATGATATAGGTCCCAAACTGAATAAATGATGCACGATAAGGAATGAAATAAAGTGGAATTTTCCTAACGGTTACATAGCCTCTCGTAGATAAGTACAGACGTCTCCGTACCATCAGCGAGACTCTAATAAACCGGCCTGTGTTCTGTGACTCCTATGAACCTAGAGCTCTGATACCAACTTGTCACGACCCCAGTTCGCCCTCCATGAACATGTCATGATGGAACCTAGTCCCTGCAACTAGGTAAGCCTAACGATGCGGAATTTATACAACTTGCGGAAAACAAACTAACTTGCGGAAGCAAACAACTGAAAATTTATTGTATATAAGTGCCTCTTGGCATGATACAACCCATATTATGAAATCCAAAACAAACTCCCAAAACCCAGAAACTCACAGGAAATACAGGCTAATAGAAAGGAGATACACTGCTCTAACTCCAGAATGTCTACACAATCGAAAGAAAGGAAAGTCATATACTAAAGCTGGAATAAGATAGAGACTTCTGGTCTACGGACATGGCAGATATACCTCAAATTCTCTACTAGATCTCTCCTCCGTGAGGATAGTACGCATAGAAGGAGGTACATGGAGCTGCACATGAAAAACATGTGCAGAAGGGCCTTGAGTACACCACAGCGGTACTCAGTAAGTGCCAAGCCTAACCTCAGTTGGGTAGTGACGAGGAAGGTCAGGGTCCTACTAAGATAAAATAAAATAATAAGGTTGACAACAGTATGATATAAATAGAGATAATGAGATACAGCTATTTAGTGAATCGGATTACACAACCAACAATTTAATACGCAGAAAATAAGATAACACAGAGTAAACAGCTCAACACCAGCAACAATAATAAGGATCTCCCAGGATACCGTCCTGTAGTCCATTTTATCAATCTGTCCGAGGAGCTCCTGGGATACCGCCCCGTAGTCTACCGTATGAAAATATCTGAAGGATCTCCCGGGATACCGTCTCAGAGTCCAACTATCAATGTGCAGAGGGATCTCTCAGAAATATAACCCATAGTCCCAAAGTAAATGTGCAGGGGGATCTCCCGGGATACCGTCCCGTAGTCTAACTATCAATGTGCAGGGGGATCTCCCGGAAATCTAACCTGTAGTCCCAAAGTAAATGTGCAGAGAGATCTCACGGGAATCTAACCCGTAGTTAGTCCCAAAGTAAATGTGCAGAGGGATCTCTCGGGAATTTAACCCATAGTCCCAAAGTAAACAAATAAGGGGGAGCTACCGGAATCCCATATCCGTAGTCCCAATGTAAATAAGCAACCAAAATCAGAGAATATTCACAAATGAAGTACAACAATACAAGCCACAAATAGTTATAACCCAGCATGCTCCACGTAATGCAATTAAGGCAAATTAAGCAAGTAGGCAATTTGGATCAACTAAATATGCTTTTCTAGACTAGCACAGAATATAACGGCAGGTAGAATAAAGCAAGTATGAAGGAACTCAATTCAAATATTTTTAAGTAAAAATTCGGGTTTTCAACATTAGTTCAAGTACGCGCTCGTCACCTCACGTACAAGGCATTCAATTACCAAATATCACATCCTAAGGGGGAAGGTACCCCACACAAGGTTAGACAAGCCACTTACCTCGAACAAGTGCTAGTCAACCCGAAAACACGTTTTTGCCATGAGTATCCGACTCCAAATTGCTTAAATCTATTCAATTGAATTGCATATTGTAAGTAATAATTCAAGTAATTGATTCTACAATTAAATTCTAAGCTAATACGCAAAATTATATAAAATAACCAAAATGCCCCTCAGGCCCACGTCTCGGAATCGGGTAAAATTTATATTTCCAGAAATCTCGTACTCTCACGAGTCTAACCATACCAAAATTATCAAAATCCCATAACATTTCGACCTTCAAATCACGATTCTATCCAGCAGGGTTTTCTAAGCTTTTCCAACAAAATTTACGGATTTAATGCCAAAACTTATAATAGATTCGAGTTGTATAACCAAAATTAAGTTAAGAACACTTACCCCGTTGTTCTCTCCAAAAATCTCCCGAAAAATTGCCTCAACCGAGCTCCAAATTATCAAAAATGGAAAATGGGAACGAAGTCCCATTTTCAGAACTTAACATTCTGGCCAGGCATTTTCTTCTATGCGATCGCAATACCCCTCTGCGATCCCAATGCACAAAATTCCCACCTCTGATTTTAACACTATGCGATCGCATAAGCATTCCTGCAATCGCAATGACCAAACATCTTACACTATGCGATAGCATACACACCCACACGATCGCAATGAACAAAAATCCAAACTCCCAAGTTCCTCTATGCGATCGCAATGGTCCTCATGCGTTCGCATTGAACAACTGGCCAGCCCCAAAAATCCTTCTATGCGATAGCAAAGCCTATCCTGTGATCGCATAGAGTAAAACTCTACAACACTGACCTGCAATTTTCTGTAAAACTCTACAGCACTGACCTGCAATTTTCTGCAGCATCCAAAGCCCTAAAAACCTTCTGTTAGCCATCCGAATTCACCCCGAGGCCCCCGGGACCTCAACCAAAAATACCTACACCTCCTAAAACATCATACAAACTTTATCCAATCATCAAATGCCTCAAACAACGCCAAACCCATCAAATTACATCGAATTCAAGCCTAAGTTCTTCTAAAACTTCCAAAACACGCATTCGATCAAAAAACCAACCAAACCACGTCCGAATGACCTGAAATTTTGCACACATATCCCAAATCACCTAACGAAGCTACAACAACTCTCGGAATTCTATTCTGACTCTCGGATCAAAATCTCGCCTATCATTCGGAAATCGCCAAAATACTAACTTTGTCAACTCAAGCCTAATTCTACACCGAACCTCCAAAATTACTTCCGGTCACACTCCTAACCCCGAAATCACATAACGAAGATAACTGAACCATCGAATTTCCATTCCGAGGCCGTCTTCACACTGTTCTGACTACGGATCACTTTCCAACTCTTAAACTCTCATTTAGGGACTAAGTGTCCCAAAACTCTCCGAAACTCAACACCGAACGTCCCGGCAAACCAAAATAGCATAAATGTACCTGAGGGAAACAGTAAATAGGGGATCGGTGCGTAAATTCTAAAAACGACCAGCCGAGTCGTTACAAGGGGAACCCTAAATAAGGTATATTTCTATTTACAGTATGGAATATTCTTGGTACAATTGTCTAACCGCCTAGTATGGAATAGTACAATCCTATTCTGGGATTCGTGTCATGATCTTGGGGGCGTGGCAGGAATCTAGCTCATTATGTTACAAATCCATAACAGTACTATTCCGGGGTCGAGCATACTCGACTTCGGTATGTATCGCACTATGTCTTCGAACTCGGGTCTGGTCCCTCGAGCTCGAACTCGACCTTGCCTGAACTGGAACTTTGGACGACCTCTCGAGCATATAGATCGAAAGCATACGATCTCGACCGTATACAGCGGATCCAGGATTTAGATTCTGTGGGTTCAACTATTAAGGTTTTAGCATTGAACTCATTATATTTTCAAAGTTATGGATTCAAACTTGCCATTTTTTGCAATTGTAATGAATTTTTACCCATAAATTTATCCTTTCCCGGACCCTAAGTGAATACGGGATGTTTTGTGCACCGAGCTGCTCTTTTAGTTATTTGCACTTGGAATTGTCGTTCTAAAATCTAGAACTCATAAAGTATTGAAATCCCGATTCCGTCTCCATTGCTAATTAACCGTGTGACCAAATAAATTAGGGCAGGAGGATAATCCAAGAGAAGGTAACCTAAGTAATGAGGTTTTGGCTAGCATAGCATTGGTGAATGTCATTGTCATGAAAGTTATGGAAGTCCAACTTAAAATAGAGGAAACGCAGATATTTAGAAATGGAGAAGGTGTTCAACTTTACCAGGTAATTTTTGGAACATATCTTTGTCAACATCACCTATATATATATTTCCTTGTCGAGGTTTGGGGCGTATATTTTTTCTTTATTTTTTGTGCGTTTGAATTCCAACCGATGGTCGTTAAGCAAATTTAGCTGTTCTTAGTTTTCCACGTTCATACCTTCTACGCCATTTAAATTGAATAATCACTCCTCCACTTTTTTGTTTTCTTTTTGGATTTTATTTATTATTCCCTTTTCCAAAGTCAAAACCTTAATTATCAGCCTAAAAGTAATTAATTTTTGGGAGAGGGAAAGACGATTCTATGACTGATAAATTAACGATTCAAAGGAAGTGTCGATTGCAGTTTTTCTGCCGCAAATTCAACCAAATCTAATGTTATTAATATAAAGTTTAAATATACATATGTATGAAAAATTATTAAAATTTTAATATATATTAATTCTGAACCCATAATTTGAAAAGTACAATGAGTTCAATGCTAACAATCTTAAATTTTAAAATTATCGAGTTTATTCTATCACATTCGCTATTTATAATTATTATTGATAAAATTGGTAAAATTAAATAAAATCTCAATATTTTCATAAGCTGTATATATGACAAGTTGGTTAGAAAAATGAATTTATATCGTTAAGCACATCCTCGAGATAAACAAATAATTTTTTATTTGTGTAAAGTCTTGTTGTTTGCCTAAGACCAATTATACTTCGTCATTACGCCAATTATTGACTTTTAATTTTCAAAAATAAAAAACTTTTCTGGGGTGTGAAAAGCCACAATAGAAAAAAGGGAAAGAAAAAAAATAGTCTGATTTGAGCTTGAATTTGTAGAATATAACATAATGACTCCGTGCCCTAATGAACAGTCAAATCTATCTAACAATAAAAGTTATCTAGTATTTTCAAATAAGGTGTATACGTACATGTATGATATTTTTGGTTAGTTGTGACTTGTGGAGTTTTGGTGGTATCACAAAAATTAACATACAACTGATGACAAATTCTAAAGTAATTGCATATTCCATCTCAAATAACATGTCATTATTTTTTCCTTCAAATTTGAAACCTCATTTGACCATTCCACTTCTAAATATTTAAAATGCATTTTTTTTTGTAACTTTTAAGATTTTTACAATTCTTAAACTATTCTACTTTTAAATGTAGGATGTTTTTGTATCAATTTAATTTTCCATTATTACTTCAATATTTTTCAAGTACGACTTATTTAATAAATAGTAAGAGAAGTAGAATTTTAACTTGTTGGAAAACTAATTCAAAGTTGTAGTAGGAAACTTTAGCTATTTAAGATTTAATTTATTTAATTTGTCTAATTATGATTTGTAGTTAGAATAAATATAGGAATAGACTTTCGTGTTTCTAGTTGAAATAGATTTCATACTATTATAAATAAGAATACTCATATCTTATTTTATATGTGAAGGAAATAAAGAATTGTAGAGAGATCCTTCGGGGAGAGTTATAATAAAATATTTTCCTTCAAATTGGTATCAGAGCTTCTACGGTCTTAGGAGAAAATCAAGTAGCTTCTGTTGCTGGCGGCGGAACTAGCCAATGGGTGCCGCCCGTCTGGCCAAAAAATATGTTGGCAAAATCATAGATAGGTCAACAAAATTAGATTACATGATAAAAAGTTTCAAGATATATTCAAGAAAAAAATAAGTTTAAAGAGGTGCAAATAAATATGGCACAAGATGAAGTAACTCTCTCCTCTAAAAGTTGGAGAGAAGTTAAAAAAAAAAAAAAAAAAAAGGAAAAATTGTGTATTGATGACGAAGTGCATCGACGGTTGGTGACGAAGTGCATCAACGGTTGGTGACAAAGTGCATCAACGGATGTTGGAGACAGGTGCTTCAGCAAAATTGGGTGTTCGTGACAAAGTGCATCAACATGAGTTGGAGACAGATGCTTCAACAAAATTGGGTGTTGGTGACAAAATGCATCAATGGTTGGTGACAAAGTGCATCAGTGAGTTAGAGACATGTGCTTCAACAAAATTGGGTGTTGGTGACAAAGAGCATCAACGGGAGTTGAAGACATGTGCTTCAACAAAAATCTTGTGTTGGAGACAAGTGCTTCAACAAAAACGGGTGTTGATGACAAAGTGCATCAACGTGAGTTAGAGACATGTGCTTCAACAAAATTGAGTGTTGGTGACAAAGTGCATCAACGTGAGTTGGAGAGGTGCTTAACAAATATTGAGTGTTGGTGACAAAGTGCATCAACGTGAGTTGGAGACAGGTGCTTCAAAAAAAATTGAGTGTCGGTGACAAAGTGCATCAACGATTGGTGACAAAGTGCATCAACGTGAGTTGGAGACATGTGCTTCAACAAATTGAGGGACAAAGACATGTGCTTTATTAAAAGTGAGAGTTGGAGAGAAGTGCTCCAACATAACTGCCCAACAAACAAGCCAGACTATACAACTTTGAATTACGGGAGAACGTTGGAAAACTAATTTAAAGTTATAGTAGAAAACCTTAGCTATTTAGGATTTCATTTATTTAATTCATGTCTAAATAAGATTTGTAATTAGAGTAAATATAGGAATTGACTTTCCTGTTTCTAGTTGAAATAGATTTCATACTATTAACTGATAGCTTATTTTATATGTGGAGGAAACAAAGAATAATAGAGATCATTCATAAATTTATAAATAAAATATTTTCCTTTATAACTTCATGTCTAACCAAACACTATAAAAAAGATGGAGGAAATACTAATATTTTTTTATTTAATCAAAGATGTTTAATAAACTACGAGAAGATCATCTCGAGTGATGGTGGGATGAATAAAATCCCGTAATCCTTGATATGTCTCGAGCGAGCCTTACGAATGAAAAAATTATGGACAGAATAATTTCTCCTTGAACCTTACTTAGTACAAATTCAAATTAATTAGAACTACAAAATGGATAGAGAGCACTTGATAAAATAAAACAAAAAGCTACAAGAAGTAAAAAGACAATCTGATTGAGTTGTTCATGTGATTCCAAAAGGATTCATATAAATATATATGCCACCAAACATAAATATTTAAGAAAAAAGTAAGGCTAGTGTTATTTTTAAAAAAAGATTTAAATGAATAAATATCCCCACAACAAACCAATAGTTAGGGGTGTACAAAGAAAACCGATAAACCGCACCAAACCGGTAATCCGAGTCAAACTGGAAAAAAAAACCCGATCATGGGTTGGTTTGACTTGGTTTGGTGTTGGAAAAAATAACCAGACCATAATTGGTTTGGTTTGGTTTTAACTAAAAAAAGTCAAACCGAAACCAAACCAACCCGATATTATATTTATTCAATTTTTACAAATATTTTATACATATAAATATTTATTTTTAATACAATTCATAAATATTTCTTAAACTTTTTCACAGTTTTATCTTTAAACATATTTTTTCAAGTTTGGAATTAACATTCTTGAATGGTCCAATAAATTTTATAGTTCATAAAGGTAGTAATTCAAATAAACTTCACATCAATACTAATGCTAACTAAGAAAATTCAATTCAACACTAGAAATATCTATTTTTTAGTTTTGCATTGTTTATATTAAAAATGCATAACTTAGTTTATCTTTTTCTTTAGTACTTAATTATGTAACTGATATATTTATAGTTGTACTTATTTAAGCATGACTTATATAGTACTTTTAGATTATGTTAATGTTTATTATTGCTTATTACTTAGTAATATTTTCTTTATGGATTATAGTATATTTGTTATTGAATATTTTAGTACAATGTTATGACACATCTCATATTATTTTATTATTTTCTTGAAAAATACATTATATAGTTGTATCCTTGTAGGATTAGAGAAGTACGTGGAGCACAAGTTATATATTTATGCTATAAAGACTTATCGGGAAAAAAATCCGAAAACCCAAAAAAATCCGAGAAAATTCAATATTGAAAAATTCGATTTCGTTTGTTTGGTTTAGTTTATATATTTAAAAATCTAACACTATTAATTTGGTTTGGTAATTGAAAAATTCGAACCAACTCGGACGCATCTATACCCCTCCAATGCCAATAGTGATCATTTAGGTTTGATAATTGAAAGTTGCATGGAAATCCCTGTAACTCAACAACCCAAAGCATTTTTCTCACCAGCGAATATTCGTGACATACACGTGATAATTTATCTTATGACTACTTTACCCTTCAGTGATCTCCATCAAAAGTTAGATCTTTGAGGTTAATTTCGTCAATTAGTCATTATGCCTTGGGAATGGCGGTCAGAGTAGTGGAACCGCACGGCCGAGGCTAACCATCTCAAATCATAATATGCCATTTGTGCCAAATTTCTCTCTCTAAAACCCATTTATTTTTTATCATTTTGTTTCTCACACTAAAAAAGTTGGTTTAATTATCGCCGTCACCAATCGAATAATGCATTTTCTTCATCTTCTTCTATAACAATAGCTCTCTCTTCTCAGTTCTCACCAACAACAATGGATGCCCAATTTGGTTTATAATTTTCGTTATATAGTTTTAGTTAATCAAAATCTGAAAAGTTACAGAGCTTTTCAATCCGGTGATGCTCGGAGTACTTTGTGCACGTCCTAAACCTTGGCTCTTTGCATCACTCTCACTATCTCACGCCCACGGCTCAGCGCCGGCGGCTTATAGCCGACTAATTGGAACACCTACAAAATCAGTATTAGTTGGAGGTTCGGATCAGTTACAGAGGCGACATCATTCTAGCCATTGCCGACTTGGAGCTTCTGTAAATCGAGGTGGCGCAGCTTCAATATGGCATGCGATTCTTCCCGCCGGGAGGAGGAATAAGGATGTAAAGAGGCGGAATACAGTGTTTCACCACCACCATTATGTATTGGCTAAGAAAGGGGAAGGGTCGTGGAATGTTGCGTGGGATACTAGGCCAGCGCGTTGGCTCCATAATCCTGACTCAGCTTGGCTCCTTTTTGGTGTTTGCTCTTGCTTAGCAGCGCCATCTCTTGATTTACCTGATTCGAATTCTGATGTTGTTACTCCGATTGAGAACAAGTCCCAAGGTTTTGGCAGCAATACTGTGAATTCAGATGAGGCTGATCGAAACTCTGCCAACTATACGGTCACTGGTACTATAATCATTTCACAATAACATATATTCATTTTACTATTATTGTTTTATTATTCGAGGATCTGAATTGGTGAACTTATTTTTGTATCAATTATTCTATGTGAAAAAATTGAATAAACTGAGCAACTTAGAGGAGTGTATTATTTGGATTTAATTGAGAAACTAATTTGAAGGGGAGGCGTAACTGGTGAAGTTGTTGGTATGTGAGCATGAGGTCACGAGTTCGAGCCGTGTAAATAACATCTTGCAGGAATGTAGACACTTGTGGTTCGGCCCTTCCCTGGGCCCGCGCATGGCGGGAGCTTAATGCACCGGGCTGACCTATTTAACTTATAGGAGTGCATTATTTGGATTTAATTCAGAAACTAATTTGGAATAAGGAAATTTGGAATTTGGTTGAGTTTTCTAGTGACTAAATTTCCAAGTTGCTTGGATAACTGACAAATTGAAAGGTGAATGTAACAGGGGTTCCAGCGGATGGGAGATGTCTATTTAGAGCAATAGCACACATGGCTTGTTTAAGAAATGGGGAAGGAGCTCCTGATGAGAATCGACAGAGAGAACTTGCTGATGAATTAAGAGCTCAGGTATCTTCAATTTCTCTCTCTTTTGCTTTTGTCTTTAAAAATATAGACATTGGAAGTAAATTAGAATACTATTTTTCAATTGCGCAGGTTGTTGATGAGCTGTTAAAGAGGCGAAAAGAAGCTGAATGGTATCTGCTTTTTTGCTTCTTTCATATTTTTTTCCTCTGGATATGCAGTTCCAATGGTTTACGGTTATGTTTTATTTTTATGTTATGTAGGTTTATTGAAGGGGATTTTGATGCATATGTAGAAAGAATTGAAAAGCCATATGTGTGGGGAGGAGAACCAGAGCTGCTAATGGCTTCTCATGTTCTCAAGTGAGTGTTGTTTCTGTTTCATGATTGATCATTTTGTCTGTTCATTTTTTAATCCAACTATATATGTTTTTGAGGTGTTGATTTTGTGTATTCGCGACAAAAGGTAGTAATGCTATAATGAGAAAAGGGCGAGGAAAGGAAATTAAGCTTTTGCCTGGGAAGAAAAAAAGAGTTAAAGCACGTTGTATTGTGATTTTAGTAATATTAGGTAGCATGACATGGCTTGTTTATATGCACTTAAGAAGCTCATTTCAGATAATGAAAGAAGGCTCCCTTATGTTATTTAAGAATTGTTAGTTATCTCCACTATCGTTGACTTTACTTTGTTGTTTTCAAGTCAAATCATGTAGGAGGATTGTTTAACAAGCTCATTTCTTAAAGTCTATATGATTCTTTTTGCATGACATTCCTTAAGGCTTTGATTCTAGAATCTGTTGCTCAATTTCGTTCATATATATTTTTGATTTTTGGTTGCAGGTCCCCAATTTCTGTCTATATGGTAGATAGAAGCTCAGGCAGTTTAATAAATATATCAAATTATGGCGAAGAATATAGGAAGGAGGGCGAGAGTCCAATTAATGTCCTGTTTCATGGTTATGGTCATTATGACATATTGGAGACAATGTCAGAGAAGGGTCACCAGAAATTAGAAGAATAAAAGCAGGGTTTGATGCCCTTAGACATAATCTTGATTAAATTTCATAAAGGTAGTTCGCAACAAATATCAACTTAAATTGATAAGAAGTTCAGCTAGCCATTTAACAAACATCTTCTTTCAGGTCCAGTCAATTTGTTGACGTGACTTTCTTCAAAGCTAGTAAGCTTGTTTAAATTTTGTAGATTCTCTTGTTCACTTTTCCAGGATATCAGTCGAAGCGATTAGCGTCAGTGCTTATTAATAGATATTTGTTTCACCAAAGTCCTTGGTATTTCCTTATTACCAGATAATTCTGGATGTACTTTCAGTTTTGCTCAGATGTCTGAATGGCTCCAGTCTGAAATATTGATTTATTAATAATGTGCAGCAATGGAAATGTAACACTGAATTCTCTCCATGTTCCCTGACCCGACTTGTGGGATTACACTGGGTTTATTGTTGTAATTCTCTCAATGTTGTCACTGAATCAGTGTTTGTCAAGTTATCACTATGATGGATATGTATGTGCAGAGTCTGGATCTGCTTACTTTTGAGGCCTTGCTCAGGCGTTGGCTAGTTAAGTTTCTCTCGAGCAAATTTCCCCCCAAAAAAGTTCTCTTTTTCATCTGTCTCTTTCTTAGAGAGTGAGATTCATATCACTGACCCAATTTGCTTGGTATTGAGGCGTTGTAGTAGTTGTTGTTTTTAGTATGTGGCCTTTGTGAGCTCCCTATATGCTCTAAAAAAGGTTGTCATTGACCAACCCAAATTTCAGAATCACCCTACTTACTATGCCCTTGTGATGCTTATTTAAATAATCAAAAGTTCTCCTCATTAGCCTTTTTTTGGGAGATTAGTTGTGAGTTGGAATAGTGCAGATGACAATTACTAGGAGGGATTCTTATTTACCTGTCTTGATAGGTGAAGAAGTTTTTAAGGGTCCTCTGATTTGATTGTTTCTACTTTTGATGACCTTGTTAGAATATGAAAGGACATAGATGTGCTGTTCATAAAATATTTTTGAAGTGACTTTATGATTGAGGAAAGAAGGTTGTATGGTTAAGGTTTCCCTACTGGATTGGTGAAGGATAAGGCAACCAACTCTAGTTCTAGTGGTTTTCTGCTCTTGAAATATGTGACAGAATTATCCTAACTTCGTTATTTGTTTCCGTATAGTGACGTGAAGGCAAACATATTTATGTTTCTGTAAGAATTTCACTTGAAGGAACCAACCTTTCTGAAAGGAATAGATGACCTGAAGATATGTGTTCAAGTCTGTTAAGCAGGTGTTTTCATTGACTCCAGCAGTTCCTATAGATTTCATGACATTTGACCATTTTGCTAGACATAAAAGCCTCTGATTTCTTCAATGAAGTTATTCTAGTGGCTCCAAAGGTGTTAATTCGGTACTGTTGAAATTATTTTTCATGTATTTAATCAGACAAAAAATGCAGAGAGTAATTGAGAAGTCTCAAAAGATGAAGCGAGAAAGGTGCTGTCAGCATATTTGAATATGCAGGTTATTCTAGTGCTGATATTTGAAAATGCAGATTCTTCTGCTGTGTGAGAAAGGCGTAGTCATCATATTTAATGAGTTTTACAACACATTACAAGGGACCTAAAATGCTTACCATATACTCTATTCTTTTTGGGTTATAAACCAAGCAACCCTTTTGGTATTTCACTTCTTAAGTTCTTCTGCCTTATTGCTTGACTAATACATGAAAAAGCAAAAAAGAACATTACAATCAAAGCATGCGCTTATTCAATCTACTTATCATAGTTTTACAAAATAACTTAAATTTTTACCAAAAAGAATTTCAAATTCAGACTACGAATTGGGAACAAACACACCAACATAGCCAAACCCAACAACGAAAAATGTTGCAGCTTGGAGGAACAGGTATACGTGGAACCTACTCTTCCCAAAAGAAAAGTCGTACCACCCGCAAAACCAGAGGTACAGTCCAACAAAAAGATCAAGAAGATGTACCCTGCCATTAAACAAGATAGCAAATTAGTCTCCAAACCTATCTTTTCTTTTTATTTTTTCACTTCTAAATATTTGGAGTGAGTTATACCTTTCTCCAACTCGAAAACGAAGTTTTTTGTGTGCTTTTTTTGTCTTGAGAGCATCTCCCAATTTCTCTGTCACAATCCATTCATTGACTCTTCCTGACTCGAACAAGCCGATGAACGTTGCTTTTGTCCGATGGAGGGACATTACATTCTCAAACAGGATCCAATAAACCACCAAGTACATTGATCTGCAAAAGATCATACATAAATAAGAAAGATACAAAGAATTAACTAAATACATGCCAATAAAAAGTTAAGTTTTCCTTTTCTCTACCTTGGAGAGCCAAGTACATTGAGAAGAGTAATAGCTGAAGGAATATAAATAGCTCCCCATTTAGGCACTTGGACTTCAGGGACGAAAACGGTTGCAGGCATAACAACACAATACAAGACGAACGTCACAATGTGTGCAATGATCTTACGGACAAAGAAGAAGCTGTATATCAGATAAAATTTCTTCCATACAGAGACTTTCTGCAATGATCAAACAGCTTAACTTTAGTTGTTGAATATTTCCATTGTCATGTTTAAGTGAATATCAAACAAGGATGAGACTTTCATATAGCATACCTTATTAGTTGCAATTTCCATTGCCGTTTTTCTGAAAAGATTAGCAGGTCCACAAGACCATCTATGCTGTTGATAGCGATACGCCTTAAAAGTGCTTGGCAATTCATTTTTCACCTAATAGGGTAAAAGAAGAACTTTTTTAACTCCTAAATGAATAGTAATAACAATGTGAGATGTAGAACCATCATTTCATTTCCACTATCTTGAGATGGTCTTGGCGTAACTGGTAAAGTTGCTGCCATGTGACCAGGAGGTCATAGGTTTGAGCCGTGGGAACAACCTCTTGTAGAAATGCACGGTAACGCTACATGCAATAGACCTTGTAGTCCGGCCTTTCCCCGGACCCCGTGCATATATATAGGGAGGTTAGTGCATCAGGCTGCCCTTTTTTGAGAAGTTTTTCCTACCGATAAGATAAAAAGAACATCTCTTGACCCTTTTCATTCTATACTTCACCTTCAAGTTTAGATTTCAATCATTTCTCTTCGTAATACTATCACTTTCTACGACAAGTTAAAATATGTTGATAGTAATGTCTTCGATTCGTGTATACAAGTAAAACCCTTAAACTGAATATGTGTTATTGTACCTTAAGGTTACCAACATAGACAAATTTCCAGCCATTGAGACCGGCTCGGACAGCCAAATCCATGTCTTCTACAGTTGTTCTGTCTTTCCATCCTCCTGCTTCATTAAGAGCTGAAATTCTCCAAACTCCAGCAGTGCCTGCATTCAAATTATCCATTTTCTAATACCAAAGTTTCAAGCAAATGATTATATGTAAAGTAGCATAATTGAGATGCTTAAATGTTCTCAACATATCTAGGGAACTTGAAATTGTATTAGAGTTGAAAGTATTTGCTCTAAATTAATTATCTCCTATATATTAAGCTATTTGTATCTCCTTATATTTTTATGCTCAAAGTAATCTAATCATGAAAACAACACGATGACAGCAACAACAAGAATAATAATATATCAAATGCTTGGCTGATTTATTATACTAAAGCTATATTTTGGGGAGTTGGGCAGCCTACCATTGAAGCCAAAAAATGCATGGATTGCAGATCCAACTTCTTGCTCCACTGTGAAATGGTAACCAAGTGACATTTCTTGCATTCTTGTCATCAAACACTCATCAGCATTGACTGCAAAACCAGCATTATTCTTATATCAAGCTTTTTTACAACATTTTTCACATGAAACTTCACTGATCTGTCAATTTATCTTCAAAGTAATACCCAAGTCTCAAATTTCCCTCAAGCCAATTGTGTGCGACCAACCAGTTGATTTTACTCTATTTAACAAGTTTTCAAAGTCAAGTAGTAAAAAAAACAGGAGGTTATTTTCACAACCAATGCACTAAGTTCTCGCTACATCCAGAGCAGGACTGGACCATCTTGAGTCTACTATACCTTACCTTGCAATTTTGCTTTCACGAACCTGTGACTTCCTGATCACACAACGACAATCTTACTATTGCCTACTATTGTATGCAACTTTACCTTACAATTTCACAAGAGGTTATTTTTACGGTCTGAACTCGTAACCTTTTGATCACACCAAAACAACCTAATAGTTGCGCGAGCTCCCCTCATTCATACGTTCACTTGACTCACATTTTTATAAAGAAAGAGGAAAAGATATTTACCAAATTCCCAACGAGCTTGAACGAGTCCAATTTCAGGGTTGTGTACAAGAAAAGGAATGGCGCGCTCCAAGAAATCAGGCTCAGGTTGAAAATCAGCATCAAAGATGGCCACATGACTACAAAGCTTCACATAACTATGCTTCATTCCTTCTCTGAGAGCCCCAGCTTTATACCCTTTCCTATTGTCTCTTATCTCATACTTTATGTTAATACCTTTGCTTGCCCATTTCCTGCACTCTTTCTCCACCAAAGCCTGTTGTTTATTACAGTTTCAGCATTTAAATCAGGATTCAACATATATGCTGGCAGAATAAAGATTGTTTCACTATCAGCGTATTTTAACTTGTTGTAGCATGGACATTTACGTGATTATCTTTTAGGTGAACTGATAATATAAGAATTCTTTTACCATATCAGTATATAGAAATTAAACTCTAAGGTTTATTTGTTAGTTAAATTTGCCAGTCATTTAAAATCATTAAGAAGAAGATCTGTCTAGTGGAGTATTGTTTTCCTAGTAATAGCCTATGCTAATTTTGGAAGTTACTACAATTGTGGACTTTCCACTTCTACAAGCTTCATTTTAACTAGTAGAGATGATGACAATTTCCATTTTTTTTGTTTGTTGGTACATTTAAAAGGGAATATTGGACCTTAATTGCAGGGTCAGTAGAATCATCAAGGACTTGGATAAAGATTCTATTTGCTGGCCATGAAAGGTTACAGGCAGCTCCAATTGACAACTGATAAACCTGCAGAGTACAAATCAAAGAAAGTATATAAGATTTCAACAATTTTAAGCCATTTATTGAAAGCATAGCTACAAAAATACGACTGAGCTGTGGAAACAGCCTCTTGTAGAAATGCAGGGTAAAACTGCGTATAATAGACTCTTGTGCTCCTACCCTTCCCTAGATCCCGCGCATAGCGGGAACTTAGTGCACCGGACTACTTTTTTTTTTTAACAGCTACAAAAATATGCTAAAGTTAAGCACCTCTTTTTCATTGTACATTGGTATTTGCACTAAAACCATAGGATAAGAAGAATTTCCCAACTCCAAATCATCTTTTTTCATTGGCTCCCATTTGAAATATTTCTCTGGTTTTCTCCTTAACAACTTTATAAAAGCAATGACAATGCCCATATAAAGCTTCTCCACAAACAACAAAAACGATAAGGCCAAACACACAAACAACACTATTCTTAACAATGGCGCAATCAAAGGAGCTTTAGTTTGGTGCCATAACAATCCAACTTGGCTAGTAATTCCATTACGAGCACCCAACAAAGCCGCAGATGAAGAGAAAATCATGTCCATATATAAGGAAGGCGATTGATCCAACGTGTCAAGTGTGAAATTTTGATGCCCAGAGAAAGAGGCGCAGGAGAAGGTGTTATAAATGAGTGTGTGTGTGTGTGTGAAATGTGTAAGAATATAAAATGTTTGCTTTAAGGAAAGAAGAGGAATGATATATGGAATTCGTGGGAAGAGTCTTTGATTTCTGCTTCTGTGCCACGCCAAAGCGCAAGTTCAAGAGCTGGAAATATTATATATGTGTTCTTCACTTGAATGAACCATTGCCCCACAAGCACAAGTATAGTAATGATCATCAACTAAACAGACATATCCTTCTGTAGGAAGTGGATGAAACAGTCTACAAAAGAAAACTTTATATACGCAAACTACTTCTAATTAATTGGTTTTGTTAATGCTACGAATGAGAGCTTTGGCGTAACTGGAAGTCACGAGTTCGAGCCATGAAAACAGCCTCTTGCAGAAATGCAGGGTAAGACCTCTGAGGTCCGACCCTTCCCGGGAGCTGCCTGATGTATTGTAGGCCTAAAAGGAAAAGGAAGGGGGAAGTCTTTATTATAAAGATTTAAATTTAAATACACTGATAGGCAAAATATTTTACACTATATCTGTGTTTTAACAGAGGCAGATGGCATATGGAGCTTTAATTTTGAAGAAAGAAAAAAAAAAAGGTTTAATTGAATCGGATATTTTCTATACGAAACATAAATATATATATAAATTTTGAACTTATAATTCCAACAATAAGATTTAATGTTGATAATACTAAAAGCTGAACTCATTAAATTTAAATACTAAATTCACCTTGATTTAAACGGAGGACTTATACAGACAATGAACTGATGAAGAAGTTAGATAATTTCTAATAAGAGCACATGATACGAGGCTTTGCTTTCCAAATAAATTATGAAATGGAAAATAAAGAAAAAAAAATGAAATTTCTTTAGATAATTTTGGGAACCAACAGGATTTGATGTGATGTTTACTTTGTTCTACCAAAAAAATATAATCTTTAACTTTGTCGAAATTGAGTTATTACAGTTCTTCCAAAGCTTATGAAATAAAAAGTAAAAATTTATTGGCAAGGTTAGCTTACTAAGAACCGAGTTTAGCAAAGAGTAAATTATGAAATTATTTTTTAGACCAATTAATCAGGATTTACATCGAATAATCCACTAAAAGAGAAAAACGCTCCTTAAGTTCTCCATTCCAAACAGTAAATTAGAAAATTACACAAAGGTAATAATAACTAAGTTGTGGCCAATTAGCATGATGTGTTAAAGTACATTAAACTATCCACAAAATAAAATCGAACACAATTCCTCTATTTTTGGGAAAATAATTTGCTTATTTTTGAAAAATTGGAATTCTTCAATTTGATCTGGCTCCTCGCGAATTGGTAAGTATTGAAGATCTATTAGTTCATAAATCAGATTTTTGATATATCAATCGTAAACCAATAGTAAATTTTTTGGAAATAGTTGTCACTCGATATCTATTACCCCTATAATATAAAATTATAAATATTATTTGAACAGTTGAAGTTTGTCACTAACGAGTAAATTTAACTGAAAACCCATTTCTTCAAAGCATTTTGATTTGAAATTTTGTTTCACGAGATTCTCGTTAACAATCATCACGAGATCTCTTCTAAAAGTTAATAAGAAAATATGTAAGTGTTATAAATAGAATTGTATTTAAGGTGAATGCCGATATTTAAAGAGATTTTAGGGTTTGTTACTTGGCGGTTAAGTTACTTTTCCCCTGTAAATATTGGATTTCTATTCCATTGTAATTCATCCCAAATCAATAAAAGATTTATCTTTCTATTTTTCTCTGCAATATGCTTCTTTTTCTTTTATTGTTTTATAACACGTTATCAGCACGAGACTCTAACCAATTGAGTAGAAGCTTTGGGATTGAATATAATGATTGTCAATTATTCCATGAACTTCCTTCATGATTAAATTCTGGATTTACGATAAGTATTTTACTTTATTTTTCTCTTTTAAATTCTTGACATTCTATAAATTTATTTTAAATAAGGGCAAAGACAATAAATTTTAATTTAACTCTAATAGAGTTTGTAAGAAATTATAATCACCTGAAGTGGTAAAATTTCTATGTCTTGCTATGATCAAATTCATATATGATTAGGAGCACAAAAAATGGAAACATGTCCAATTAGATTTGCTTCATTCTCATTCCCTTAAGAGAATGTACTAGCAATATATGATAAGTCTAAAAGAAGACAAAATTATTACTGTGAAGGTATCAATGGATGTGGACGTGGCAATAGACGAAATTATAATCGTCATTATTGTGGTAATGAGAATAATAAGGATTCTCAAAATAATCTTTCACTCTGTGAAATTTGTCATCGATTTGATATGAGATTTTATAAAGCACATACAGATGATTATGGTCCATTCATGATGTGAATGTGACAACATCTGATTTATGAATATATATTCATTCTCAGAAGAATATGAACGTGCTAGTGGTAGTGAATATGCCACACTCACCTCTAGAAATATGTTTGAGATGAAATAAGAAAATAATTTTATTATTATTGAATGAATGGTCATTGATCATGTACATATTGTGATTAGCCAAAATATTATGACAATGCGATTATCACATGGCAAAGGTAATAGAAGCAGCATATCTTGCCTATAATAATTTTGACCATGACCATAATGGTATAACTTTTTTTTTTTGAAAGAGATATTCACCATATGGATGTTGATGAATATGTGGAAGTACACTATTAACTGAAAGCTCTGGAAGAGCCAATTATACCATTTTGGAGAAAAATAATTGATTATCAATAAGGCATTATATTGTAGTAAGTCTCAAAGAAACTTAATTGAGTTTCTAAGGTATTCGCGAAAGCGGTTGGTTATATTGAGACTATAAATAAAGGAAAGATTTAATATATTTTATTACTACAACTTGTAGCAGGGTAATATGTATGTGAAAAGCTACCCGCTTTATTCTCCAATTCGTACTACATAAATAAAAAAAATCCACAATACAATGGGTGTTTATTGATATTAAAACCTATATCATAATAAACTTGGAGTTTATCGATAATTGCACACGTCATGGTGTAAACCTGAACTTTATCAATATTGATAATTTATTCAGTTGGCATAATTAGTTTAGCTATGATAATTTAAGTATAATGTGCAAAAATAAAAGAGAATTCACATGGGTAAATATTAAAGAACTAGAAAGTTCTTTACGAATTCTCTTACATTGCTTGTTCTTATTAATTAATCGACCAACCAAAATTGGGATTGAATCCCATGAATGCTGCAAATATCAAAGGTGAATACGGGCTCATTCATCTGTCATGTATACCACATAAGATGCATCTATGAGATGGTTACATGTGCGATTATTATTAACCTGCAACCTGGTGTTTGCGAGGTAACTTGCTCAATAATTTAATTTAGAGCATAATTTCCATATTTTCTATTCAAGATTGTTTATCTTGATAAGTTGGTTTACATCACAAATAATTTAGCAAGATGATTTATTGAGTGCCTCTACTTAATAGTTAAACTATTGCTTATGAGAACAAAGTTATCTATATCAGTTTGATATACGTTATATACGAAAGCATATTATTTTCTCTCCTCACAAGTGGTTCAGGGTCAGGAATCAAATAATTTTATCTTATTATTATTGATGTGCGGTCTATATTTTGATTAACACCATAATGCATAAAGATGGATTCTCAAAGTTGAGAAAACAAGTTAGTTTTTCTAACATGAGGGGGAGACATGATAAACAGTTCAGAAAAAAATTATGTGGAATAAATTATCATTTGTACATCTAGATCCTCGAATAAGATAATATGAACTTGAAATTCATAAAAAGATAATTCACGTGCAATATATTGCAAAACATGCCAGACGCATTTGTTAACCCAAAGAAAGTAACTATATTCTCATAACAAATGTTCCAAATAAGTCCTAGAAGAACAAAATCTATGGCATGCTTAAAGCGTGTAGACAAATCGGTTTCAAATAAACTCCTTGATAAAGAAGATGAGCAATGATCAAAATAACCATAATAAAGGAGGCAAGTGATCTAGGAGATCACATGACATAACGCTTTATAAAATCTCATGAGAGATTCAGGTGCCTGAATATATGAATGAAGGGATCTCTATGTTATGTCTTTATGAAAATAAGGAGGTTGGAACCGATATAAAATGTTTGTCGACGACATCTATAATAGCGCAAAATATATTTGAGGATCTTAAGTCTGGAGAAACAATTCAAGTAGAATTTGGTTTCATGTGAAAGACATGTAGTTTTGGACCTGCAGTTCAAACACTTGAAAGTATAAAGTCAATGATATGTGCACTATGTTTTCGATATTTTATTTGTCTAGCATGACATAAAAACTTGATATGCATCTAAAGTCCATTTAAATGGTTTATTTGACTTAACTTATATGACCATCCCTGAAGGATTTAAATTGCTTAAAACATATATAATTCTTGGTCCTGAAGTACCACATCCTAAGTGCAATTTGTGCACATATGTATCTTGCTATAACTATAAGCATGATAATGTGATAGCCAGAATTTTTACATCTATAGATATTGAAAAGGCCATTCCACGACGTTGTACGAAGACATTACACATATATCAAGAATGATGATTTCAAGGTGCAACATATGCATTCAAGTTAATATGGTTGATTTGTTTGTTAAATCTCTACCAATGATCTTTTGAAAATGGTATACAAGATTGGAATGCAAAGACCTAAAGATGTGAATTGATGCTCTCATCAGGGGAGTTAATATGCGTTGTATTCTTTTTCCCTTACAAGTTTTTGTCCCATTAAGTTTTTCTTGCAAGGTTTTAATGAGGCAACCAAAAGACGTATTGTTATATATGTGTACTCTTTTTCCTTCTCTAGAATTTTTTTTCACTGGGTTTTATTTTAGTTAACGTTTTAACGAGGCACATTTTCTATTGAATAGATATTCAAGGGGAGTGTTATAAATAGAAATGTATTTAAGGTGAATGTCTATATTTAGAGATATTTTAGGGTTTGTTATTTGGCGGTTAAGTCACTTTTTCCGTATAAATATAGGATTTCTATTCCATTGTAATTCATCTAAAATCAATAAGAATTTTGTCTTTTTACTTTTCTCTGCAATACGCTTCTTTTTCTTTTATTGTTTTATAACACTAAGCAAATTAAAAAAAAATATACAGAGACAACACTACTATACGATATTAACAAGAAATATATAACCAAATTAATTGAAAAAAACAACAATGTTATTGCAATATATTTAATAAATAAATTAAGGCAAATACATGATTTGAATCAAAGTTACTGTGTCGTAAGAGCATTGTGGCTCTGCCTCTGGCATGATATGCAAGTTGAATCTTATGTTTAATATCTCAATTTTTTTTGGTGAAATTCAAAATAGCCAAATTTACAAGTGGTCATTCAAAAATAGCTCAGTTTCAAAAGTAATCGAAATGTAGTCACTTTTCATGTAAAGATAAATCTGAGCGAAAACACTGTTCAAAACCCGAAAAATACGCCAGTATATTATGCTGGAGTTTCAGCATAAGTATACTTGAACTCCAGCATATTATACTGGAGTTCCAGGATAAGTATGCTGGAACTCCAGCATAATATGCTGGAGTTCTAGCATAAGTACACTAGTACTCTAGCATAATATGCTGGAGTTCCAACAAAGTATACCGGTCCAGTATAATATACTGGAAGTTCATACACAAGTGCTCGAATCTCCGGTATATTATGCTGGAACTTTCCGTGTGTTGGAGGTCCAGCATAATATGTTGGAAGTTCATACACAAGTGCACCGAACTCCAGTATATTATGCTGGACCGGTCTCTGTTACAGCAAAATAATGGCTATTTTTCATTGACTTGGTAAACGCCGGCTATTTTTAAATGGCCAGTCCGAAATTTAGTTATTTTTACTTTCTTTTTACAGTTATTTGGTCCATTAAAAATGATAATGGGTTACTCCAAATATTTGATGATGAGAATGTTTACCAACCAATTAATTCCAATTTCATTTAATTTATGTACTGTCCGCGCTTAGCCAAAAACAAATCAAATTTATTCTACTCAATTTCATCGTTTCTGCAAGTTTTTTGGTTGAAAAGTTGACATATCAAAAATTACAAATTGGGAAATGTGAAAAATACAGCGCAAATTCTTAAATAATTTAAATGCCAAACTCCAATTTTTTTGAGAATATGTAGGAGACGTGTGTTTAATAATAGTACATGCAAAGTTGTGGAAAGAAGAGAGTAATTCAAATACACATTTTGTCACGGGACTCCTTTGCACCAAAGTTTTTTTTTTTTTTTCCAGTCCAATTAGTCAAGTTTTACTTTTCAAAAAAGTAGTACCGTAGTAATTACTACTTTTTCTCCTGCGTGATTCACATCATTAAGCCAGTTCTGATGGAATGGTAATGCAATTTAATTGCATATCATGAAGGGGGGAAAATCGTGGTAATTAGACGTGGCAAATAGACCGTTTGGGTTAATTCTTCATTAGTAAATGGGTAACGATTCATTGAATCCATTATGCAAATGGTTATTCGAAATTATCTTGTAAAGTCTTTTTTCTTTCGTTTATAACAGAAAATTCGCTTAACTATGCACATAGCACTCAGAAGGTCGCTCAACCAGATTTCTCAAACTTTTAATTGTCAAATACCTATTTTACCCTCTAAATTATCAACTTTATTTCTTCTTCCTTTTTTTTAAATAACTTTTTAATATTAAGATTTTTCTCTTTTTAATCAACATTATGGACGTATCTATAGAACAAATAAATTTTATTTAAGAATAAGAAATGAAATTATTTTCTAGCATATATAATACTGGAATAATAATATAATTGAGCATAATTACCAAGAATTATATTATAAAAATACCTTTATTTTAAATACTTATTTTCTATAGTACATGCATGGAATATATATTTTAAAACTTTTATTTTCTTTCATTCTCAATTGTGTAAATAAATTTTAGATTATTTGTTGTTAATATCAAAATTATTATTACGAACAAATCATTCTAATTAACTTTCTACTACGCTCAATATTTTATTATTTCAACATTATATATGGTTAAATACTATTTTTATTTTTTTAATTTATAAATAAAATTTATTTATTCTAAGGTAAGTCCATAATATAAATTACAAAGAGAAAAAACTTATAATATTAAAAAGCTAAAAAAAGAAGAAGATAAAAGTTGATAATTTAAAAGGTAAAATAGGTATTCGGCGATTGAAGGTTTAAGAAATCTTTTGAGTGACCTTCTAAGTGCTATAGACATAGTGAAGTGACTGGTGTTACAAACGAAAGAAAGATGATTTTAGTAGATAATTTCAAATAGTTGAGTGACCAGACCCAAGTTCTCCTCTTTTGTTGTTGTTTTTTGAAAACAGAAATGTGAAAGGCTGAAAGCTATTGTATTTTCTTAAACTACTAGTTTATTTACGTCATTCAAAATTTTCAATTTGATTTGTATATTTGAGTTTGTGTTTGCATATTAACCATCCGATTGTGCTATTTTGACATGTTTTGATCCAATAATTTGATGTATTATTTCATGTTCGACCTGTTGGGTCAAGTCAACAACGGGTCCTAATAAGTAATAACATGTTAATCATTGCGGCCGGTATTTTCTAGTTTTCTATTCGGTGTCTAGTATCCACATTGGGAGTCAACTAAATTTTGATTCGCACTAGAGAATCCCACATTATGGAGTAAGACGCTCTTTAATAAAGGCAATTCAATACCCAGGACTCGAACCAAAGACCTCTGACTAAAGAATAAAGATTGAAGAATGAAGTACTTTCCACTCCGCAATAACCTTTGTTAGTAGCTTTAGTATTTATCAATGAGTATCTTTAAGGAAATCCAATGCAATGCTGGGGTTATTTCCAACTTATATATGAAGAAATTCAGAGATATCCCCCAACTTGCGCTTCATAGAAGCTCCCTTATGGGTGACAATATTAAGTGTGTCTTTCTTATTTTGGTTGCATCATAAATATTCTTTTAATTAATTTATCGCTGATATAAAATAATTAAAATTTGACTAGTTCAATCTTTCCAATATACATATTTTTTATTGGTAGTTTGCACTTTCTAATATCAAACTCTACCATAAATCCTCTGGGAAGAGCAAAGAACACGAAAAGTATGATGATAATTAAATGTTTTCTTGGGCATCATTAGGGACATCATAATATCAAAGTTCCAGCTAGCAACCTCCACAAGTCCAAAATTTGGTGCAGGAAATGTTTAAAAGCTGTTTAATTGCCTTAAATGGTAGATAATGTTATTTTTTAAAAAAGAAAGATATTGTAAAAAGATTTATATCACACTTTTATTATTCAACCAAACGCTAAAGATGAACCAGAAAATGATTAACCAAAGTAAAATAAATACTTTCCCTTTCCCCTTGTAAAAGAAGCTAGAGCAAATAAAAGGAAAAAGAAATTGATATCAGAAACTAGCAAAAGATCTAAACTTGCAATTCTCCAGTAGAAGCAATAACACACCCACCCTTGTTACAATTGACTTCGGCTCACATCACTGGCTAATACAACATTGAAACAACTGCATTCTCTCCATTTGGATATTTCGAAAACATCTATAACCAAGAATCATGTGAAAAGAAGAAGCTTACAATTATAGAACTTCCTCCTATTAAGTTGAGTGATGCCAGAGGATCTAAAAATATGCTGATTCGACGGAGCAACAATTAAATCATTGGAAGAAAGAAAGGAATATCAACTGTCTGGAGAGCAGGCTCCATTTGCCTGTGGAATGAAGTCAGAAGCAAATATCAGTCTATATATTAATGACAAGTTAAAACATAAAAAGGAGCTCGTATGGAAGATTCGCTCCAACTCAAGCTACTTTATAAGCTAACCGGCCACAAGAAAGACTTAATAGACAACTGGTAAATACCTATTTCGTCGATCCTGTGGCATATTGTATGTTCTACTTGCCAGGCACGTTTCTAAAATAGATTACGCTAGTCTCTCAAGCTACTTCCACCTTGACTATATTTTCTTCTCTTTTCATTTATTTATTTTTTTATTTTTATTTTTTTGCATTTTGTCCTTCCCTTATTTTCTTTTGTTCCCATTCATCTCACCAGCTATCCTCTGTTAAGGTTCAACTATAACTCGTATTGAATAGATATCATAAGTCATTTATTAAGACATCTAAATTAAGCAGCTCTGGGATCAATAGAGAGAAAACTCTAATTTTCCCTACTTTCTGAAGTTAGGTGGGCATACAGGTCGATAAAGCTACTACTCTCATTAAGTTAGAGATCGTAAGTAGAGAACTTGTTGCACACAAAGATCACGATAAATAGAGTGAAAACAAGACAAGTTGCAAGATTAAACAAACCAAAGCAACAACATGTATTGAAGAATTCCAGGTAAACAACTTTCCCATTATTTTTGGTTGAGCTAAAACACATATCTTAACTGACTGATGCAGCAGATGCACCTAGCTAATTAATATCTCTTCCAATCTACAATGATTAATGGGAAGTGCAAGACTAAAGTTTTAACCAATAAAGACATACCTTTGACAACTTAGAAGCGCAAATATCTAAAGCCATGCTTTGACCATTTATTGGATCATCATGCGGTATTCTACAGATTGATGCTCCAAAACTCTTCTTTATAAGAAAATTGGATGAAGAATCTGCGCAGTCACTGAAAGCCAGTATTTGTGGCTTTCCAGAAATAGATTTTGCAATGGCTTCAACCGCATCAACATAACCAGCTTCATTAAGAGGTCCATCAATGACCTGAAATACAAAGACTGGTATGAGTATCTTCAAACGGGATAACATGTAATGCTAGAGATACGAATGCCATATATATATTCATCTTACATCTCTATCTCAGAGATCATAATTAATAACTTCAAATTAAAAAGGAAAACTCAAATATTCAGGCAGGCACACCAAACCAAAGAGGCCCTTAAATCTTAGTATGTTGCATAAAAGCCAAATCTGTGAGAAATCTGATTAGTGTTGGTTCACAAAAAAATTCAAAATTTTCCATCTCCTCCCACTAAAAACGGAAAATCAATTAGTGTAAATTGGAGACCAGCTTATAGATGCTTCCAAATTTTCAACACAAACTTGAAACATTGGAGCATATTACTTCACCTAATAAGACCTTATACAAAAAAAAAATTCGAGTTAATAAGACCCGCCTCCAGTCCCATCCCGTCAGCTACAACCTCTCACTTTTCCTTGACCATATTTATTTCTCTTCTCTGTTCATCTCTCTCGTCACTTTCTGCCTTTCTTTTGAACTTCATTACAATTCGAACAAGGACAAGAGGGGAGAGTCTATGGTGCGAGATCCATCACGTCCCATGTCTCATACCACTATTTTCAGGGAAAACCTTCTCCAAACCGTGTTTTCATATCCAGACACGTTCTATTTTAGTTCTGTGCCAGTTTGTGCTTCTTGTGCAAGGTGTTTACTTCCCTGCTTTTCTTCTGTCTATTTACTGCAATTCCTTTTGCTTTCTTGAAGCTTTTCTTTTATGAGAATAAACTGTTTCTCCTTTTTTCCCTCATGGAGAAGACAATGAGAAAATTGCTAGCCACTCTAACCAGGTTTTGCTAAAACTTGAAAAAGAAAAATGACTAAATTACAATATAATCGTGCTGACATAGATGCTTTTTATAGAAGATTCTTAGTTGGTGGGACAAGAGGATTAGCTGAATTTACAAAAAAAATTTATCGACAAGTAATTGAAAGAATGACTAATGGGGTTAGGATAATTAGTTTCATTGTATTAGAAGGTATCAAATATATAAGGGGCAGTGTGGAAAAAAAAAGAAAAAAAAAGAGAAGTTCGTGCGTTAACTAGATAGCACAGTGATCTAGTTTCTAGCTTTCACAACTGCTACCTACATCTGAAAAATAAGTTAAATGCAAGATACTCACCAGGAAAGAAACATCAGAAATATCAATGGCACCACAGGAGAGGAGCTCTTGAAGTCTTTCAGGAGTGGATATAAGAAACTCCGGCTCACAGTTTTTCAGGCTGCCAACAATAAAGTGTAATCATATAAAACAAGGAAGAGCGAATTTATTCAAAAGAAAACAGATGGCACACAAGTGCAAAACTCAGCAAATGGGAATAGAAGGAATGCATGGAAGCAAAACAGTACGTTACTGATACTAATTGCAATTGGAGACAATCCAATATCAGCAAGGAAGACAAACTTAAAAGCGAAGAGAACTTACTTTCACAGGTCAAACAAAGACCACTAAGCCAATAAAATACATGACCGGCTCAAGAAAGTAGAAACACGCAGCCATATGTAAAGTCACACAACCAGAAGTTGTTGCTATGAGGGCTAATGACACATCAGTGCAGTTATTTATGAACCATAACGATGACTAGATCTTAATACTGTCAGAACAAATCACTGCAAAGCAGAGAAATGTTAGCTATAATTCTAAGGTTCTGAAAAAAATATCACTTACATCTTTCAAGCAATACACAAATAAATCAACTTCGAGAAGCTAATAACTTCAAATTTAGAGAAGTTACAAAATATTAACTAAAAAAAGAGAGAAAGAGGGAGGGAAGATAAAGGAGGGAAACAAGGAAATAGTACCCCTGAATCTGGTGGTCTATGGAAGCACCAGGATGCAGACTCACTGTATGTATTCCAAGAGCTTTCAAAGGCTTGCATATTTTCCGCACCTAAGGAAAAATTAAAACGCTGAATAAGACAAAAAAGACACACAAAGATACATATAGATACGTACATAAAAATTTATCAAGTAAACTTAAAGCATATGTATGGGCATATAATATATACACAGACAACATATACAGAAAGAGAAGGATACACTGTGCTGGTTAATGAACCTTAATCGTTTTACAGAAAAGAAGTAGGAGATTTGTAAAGCAATTATGTCCAACCCAAGATTTTCCAAGGACCTTCTATCCAATAGCCAAGACTTTCAGCTGAATTACTTGCTCTAAAAGTCCAACTAACTTGAGAAAATAGCTACTTCGCAGCCATCAGAAATCAAATCTATCAAATATCTCTAGTTTCAGAACAATATCCTAAACATATTACGAATAGTAGAGCAACGGAAATTTGGATAATATTGCACCAGACCTTAGCAGCTTTCTCTTGAGAGGGAACAAGGAATAAAAGGAACGGGCTGCTAATTGATATCCCTCCTTTCTCCTTGCTTGAAATGGCATCAGCAGCGGTTGCTGCAACCCAAGCAATTTGCTCAACTGTAGCATGGGCTTGATTTGTACCAATTATATCTTTGCCACGAGTAAAATATTTCCAGAACTCAATTCCCCATGTATGGACGAAGAAAGGCTTGTCCTCTCCATCATTGAAGGTTCCATCTTGCTGAAGCCCGTCCTGAATGTTTTTCAAGCATAGAATTAAAAACTTAGTTGGAGCATCCATGTGATTATCAAAAGCATCTCGTCCCCCAGCAGAAGCCGTGCGGAGCTCTTCCTCTAACTTGTCAGCATTTTGTGATATCTTATTTGCAGCCGTCACCTTTGCGTTATTACGATCGGTAGCTCCGGTTTTCAGCGCGACCCTAGTCTTGTTAACACGGTTCTTGTCCTTTTTTGAATTGATCTGCTTTTTCTTTTTCTTCACAAAATCAGGTTTTCCATGCCTCTCGTTGAAGGGATCCTCGGGTGTAGGCAGACTATAACACATTCCCTGTCAATGGATAAGAAAGAAAAAGAGCAAAATTAACACCACATAAATTAGCACCATTAGGCCAATAAATCAGAGAAAGTTACAAACACAATGGCCCTACACAACGAGTTCAACATAACCCATTGGTTTCAGTTTTGACCATGTATACAGTATACATATGCTAGACCCAATCCAATACCACTTATTCTAAATCTTGCATATGCCTCTTGAGCAATATCACAAACAAAAGAAGTGCAAAAATTTGATGGTAACTGATCACGAATCAACATGAACAAACAGTTATTGGGAAAGATAATTACTCAACAATCAAACCAATGCGCTTCCATATAGATATATCACCGACATAATCCGACTAAGTAAACCAAATCCACAACATTCCTCGGCCCCTAAACAATAAAATAAAAACTATCTTTACTTAAATTAAAGGAATACCCACTTCCTTAAACCTCCATTACTCCTAGAAGTTACTATAACCTAAATCTCCCTCTTCCTCCATTAGAAGTTGCCAAAACCTAAATCTTTCCCTTTCTTCCTCAAAGCCCAAACCTTTAACAGCTTCACCCAAAGAAAAAAAAAACGGCTCATGACTCACTAATCTTTTTTTCATACCCAGTTGTATATTTAATGTAACTAAATCAAGATATTAAAGAACCCAAGAAAGAAAAAGGTTTGAATAAATGAGAAAAAATTGACCTCGCACATACGGCGTTTGCCGGAGAGACGACGTTTCTTGGCAGCAATAATACCGGAGATACGAGCGGAGAGCTTATTATCATCTTGTTTCTTTCTGGTCTTCTTATTCTTCCTTCTCTGAATTGAATCGTCACTTTTCCCCATGGCTTCGCTGCTTGGCTGCAGTCTGCAGGCTGCTGTGAAGTGAAAAGAGGCGGTTTTTGCAGTTTTTGTGTATAGTCGCGCTTTTTTATGAAGGCGTGTGATGTTGTGGGTAGGTTTTATATATCGTGGTGTTTATTTGGTATTTTAAATTTCTTTTTTATGTTATATCAATAATCTATCGTAATTTATTGTATCGTATTGTTGGATAAATATTATATTTGTATATGTTATATTATTTATTATCGTTTCATAATATCATGCACTATCAATATTAAGAATAAACTTGAAATATTATTAAAAAATATAGGGTAGAATTATTATATAAAAAGTTAGGGTAAAAAATAAAATTAAATTATTTAATAATAATAAAGGGTGAGAACCTAGCTATACTATTATAGAAATTTATTTACCATTTTTCTTTAGGTTCCTTAAAAATTATTTTCTCTATTTATATACAAAACCTTAATAAAGAGAAGCATCCTTAAAATTAGGATGTAACTGATACAACCCTTCCCTTCCCCCTCCTCCACGCCAGCCCCCTCCTACTCTCATATATATCAGTTATACAAAACCCTTAAAATCATGTTTTCATCCCATTTTGAAATATTTCTCTCTTTCATACAAATCAACCCAAAACTCATCCTCTTCATGCAAAATAATAAAGAGATCTTTATTGACAACCATTAAAAAGTTTCGCAGCTTTGAATTCAATATTTGGGTTTGTCATGACCCTAAACTCAAATCTGGTCGTAATGACGCCTCTCGTGAAGACAAGGCCAGCCGACACACTTCCAATTCACTTTAAGCAGTTGATATAATAAAACTCAAGTCTTTAATAGGAATAAAATCCCAAAATAACAGTATAAGCTGCGGAAATAAAACCAACACAGCTCGACATCGGGGTGTCATCAGTCATGAGCATCTAAAACAAAAATAAAAGTCTGAAGTCTACTCCACTACTACATAATCGAATCAAAGAAACTAAGATAGAGGGAGAATGCATTGGGCTGCGAATCACCAAGCAGCTACCTAGTAAATCTCCGAAGACCTGCTGAAACTATCAACCCTCAGGAGCAGGACATGTAGCGCCCGAATCTGCACACAGGAGTGCAGGGAGTAAAGTGAGTACTCCAACTCAGTGAGTAATAAAAATAAATGAAGACTGAGTAATATAAGACCACGTAAGGCACAACATTAAGCTAAAAAAGGCATAGCAAAATACGTAAATATAATTAAGCAGTGAAATCTCATAAACATTCTTTAAATAGTTAAACAATATACAGGGAAAATAACTAAAAATTAAACACATAATAACTGCCCCTTGGGCTCAGTAACAACAATAGAATCAGCCCCTCGGGCAATATCACAGAACAATACCAGCCCCTCGGGCTATATATCTCATAACATAATGGGTACCCGCGCTCACTGGGGGTGTACAGACTCCGGGAGGGGCCCCTTACGGACCAAGCGCAATATCAAGTCATCTCGTGGCATCATAAACAAGCTATCGCCTCATATCAATCTCAAGCTACCTCGTGGCATACAATCTCAAGCCCTCGGCCTCATTATCATAATCAGTATATCACTGCTGCGGCGTGCAGCCCGACACAAAAGTATCCTCACAACACAGGCACTCGGCCTTACTCAGTCAGAATCTCATAAGCCCCTCGACCAACAGTAAAACATGAAGCTTAGCTCGAAATATCTTTAAAATATTATTTAATTTGTTTAAAACAGAATAACATAACTGAGTTTTAAAAATAGTGAAAATATAGCATGACTGAGCATCAATATAAAATCAACAGTGAGAAAAAATGTCATTTAAAATCCCCTAAGGGTTCGAACAGTTGGCACGAAGCCCAAACATGGCATTTAGCCCAAAGTATAATAATATCAAACCATTAGCTACCAAATATACAGAAAAATAGTCATTCGGAATGGACTAAGTCACAATCTCCAATGGTGCACGACCCCACGCTCGTCATCTAGCGTGTGCGTCACCTCAACACAGCCAAATGTTGTGTAATCCGGGGTTTAATACCCTCAGAACAATATTTAAAATTATTACTCACCTCGAACTAGCTCAAAAAGCTACTCTGCAACACGTTTGCCTCTCTAACCAACTTCCGAGTGCTCCAAATCTACCGAGTTCAGATTTTTATCATCAAATTATGCTAAACGAATGAATTCCAATTGAAAAATATTGATTTTAAGCACAAAATCTGAAATCAGTCAAAACCCGACTCCCTAGGCCCGCGTCCCGGAACTGATCAAACTTTATACCAAAATGTTCTTCATCATCTCAGAGTCCGCACATATAAAGAATTCGAAAATCGGAGTTCGTTAGACCCCTCAAATCATCCCTATAAGGTCTCAAAAACTCAAGCCCTAACTCTACCCTTTTCTACTGATTTTCATGAATTAAACATTGATATTTTGTTCTTTAATCACAAATAATCTTCCTTACCTCAATGAAGAACAATGATTTCCTCTCTTCAAAATCGCCCAAAGCTCTAAAATTCGAGTTAAAAGTGAAGAAACCCTCTAAAAATCGTGAAGAAGGAATTAATATATTATGTCCAGACAATTCCGCATATGCGGTCATCTTACCGCATCTGCAGTACCGCACTTACGGTTCTTGATCTGCTTCTGCGAAAATCACTTAAGCTCCCCATCTCCCGCATCTGCGATTCCACACCCGCATCTGCGACATCGCAGATACGGTCCTCCTAGCCGCTTCTGTGGTTTCTTGACAAACGTACCTCTGGCCGCTTCTGCAGCCCCTATTTTGCATATGCGGCGCCACACTAGCGGTCCCCTATTCACAGGTGCGGAAATACCAGAAGCAGCACAATCTACAGCTGCAATAAATCTTCAAACTCCCCGTCAACCATCCAAAATCACCCCAAGGCCCCCGGGACCTCAACCAAAAGTACAAACATATCCCATAATCTTATTCAAACTTGTACCAATCTTCAAAACACCTCAAACAACATCAAATCCAAAACTCATCGAATTCAAGCCTAAGGTTCTAAATTCTTCCGCATTCCGCTTTTGATCAAAAACCTAACCAAACCATGTCAAAATGACCTGAAATTTTGCACACACATCCCAAATGACGTAACGAAGCTACTGCAACTTCCGAAATTCCATTCCGACCCCTATATCAAAATCTCACCTATCAACAGGAAAACGTCAAAAACTCAATTCAATCCTAAATCTACTCCGGACCTCCAAAACACATTCCGATTACACTTCTAAGTCCCAAATCATCTTCCAAAGCTATCCGAACCATCGAAACTCACATTTGAGCCATCTAACACATAAGTCAACATCTAGTTGACTTTTTCAACTTAAGCCTTCTTAAAATAGACTAAGTGTCTCAAACCTTCTCAAAAACTGTCCAAACCCAGCTAACCACCCGATCACATATAAAACTAATAATTAAAGGAAATAGAAGCAGAAATAGGGAAAACGGAGTGGTAACTCATGAGACAACCGGCTGGGTCGTCACATCCTCCCCCTCTTAAACAAACGTTCATCCTCGAACGAGTCAAGAAACGTACCTGAAGCCACGAATAGGTGAGGATATCTGCTCCGCATCTCCTTCTCGGTCTCCCATGTAGCCTCCTCCACGGGCCGGCCTCTCCACTGCACTTTCACTGAAGTTATATCATATGATCTCAACTTCCGAACCTGATGCTCCGATATAGCTGTTGGCTCCACATTATAAGTCAGATCACCTCCAACTGAACCGTGATGAAATTCAGAACATGAGACGAGTCCCCAACATACTTCCGGAGCATAGAAACATGGAATACTGGGTGCACACCTGACAGGCTGGGTGGTAAAGCAAGCTCATAAGCAACCTCCCCAATCCTCCAAAGTACCTCAAAAGGCCCAATGAACCATGGACTCAACTTACCCTTCTTCCCAAACCTCATAACACCCTTCATGGGTGAAACCTTCAACAGAACTTTCTCACCAACCATGTAGGACACATCCCGTACCTTCTTGTCTACATAGCTCTTTTGTCTCGACTGCGCTGTACGAAGCCTCTCCTGAATCACCTTCACCTTGTCTAAGGCATCCTGCACAAATCTGTACCCAATAGCTTGGCCTCGCCCGGCTCAAACCAATTAACTGGAGATCTAAACCGTATCTCATACAAAGCCTCATATGGAGCCATCTGAATACTCGATTGGTAACTGTTGTTATAATAAAACTCCGCGAGCGGTAGGAAATGATCCCATGACCCTCCGAAATCAATAACATAAGTGAGTAACATATCCTCTAATATATGAATAGTGCGCTCGGACTGTCCGTCCGTCTAAGGGCGAAAAGTTGTGCTCAGCTCAACCTGAGTACCCAACTCTCGCTGCACAGACCTACAAAACTGAGAAGTAAACTGAGTGCCCCTATCTGAAATGATAGAAACTGGGACACCATGCAACCGAACAATCTCCCAGATATATATCTCGGCTAACCGCTCAGAGGAATAAGTAGTACAAATAGGAATGAGGTGCACGGACTTGGTCAGTCGATCTACAATCACCCAAATAGCAACGAACTTCTTCAAAGTCCATGGGAGCCCAACTACAAAGTCCATAGTGATCTGCTCCAATTTCCACTCTGGCATATCCATCCTCTGAAGCAAGCCACCCGGTCTCTAATACTCATATATCACCTGCTGATAATGAAGACACCGAGCTACAAATTCGACAATGTCTTTCTTCATTCTTCTCCACCAATAATGTTGTCTCAAATCCTGATATATCTTCGCGGCTCCCGGATGAATGGAATACCGCGAGCTATGGGCCTCTCCCAGAATCAACTCCCGAAGCCCATCTACATTGGGCACACATATTCGGCCCTGCATCCTCAACACCTCATCATCTCCGATAGTCACATCTCTGGCATCATCATGCTAAACTATATCCTTAAGGACAAGCAAATGAGGATCATCATACTGGTGCTCCCTGATGCATTCATATAAGGAAGACCGAGAAATCACACAAGCCAATACCCTACTGGGCTCCGAAATGTCCAACCTCACAAACTGATTGGCCAAAACATGAACATCAACTACAAGAGGTCTCTCCCTTATTGGAATATATGCCAAACTCCCCATACTCACCGCCTTTCGGCTCAAAGTGTCGGCCACTACATTGGCCTTCTCCGAGTGATACAAAATAGTAATGTCATAATCCTTAAGCAACTCCAACCACCTATGATGCCTCAAATTGAGATCCTTTTGATTGAACAAGTGCTGGAGGCTACGATGAACGGTTTACACCTCACAAGACACACCATACAAATAATGCCTCAAAATCTTCAACGCATGAACAATGGCAGCCAACTCCAAATAATGAATAGGTTAGTTCTTTTCATGAGGCTTCAACTGACGATAAGCATAAGCAATAACTCTACCCTCCTACATCATAACACACTCAATACCAACTCTCAAAGCATCACAATATACGGTATAAGAAACTGAAGTTGATGGCAATACTAGCACTGGAGTTGTGGTAAAGGCAGTCTTGAGCTTCTGAAAGCTCTCCTCACACTCATCAGAACACTGAAATGAAATACCTTTTTGAGTCAACTTGGTCAAGGGCAATGCAATAGACTAGAATCCCTGAACAAACCGGCGACAATAACCCGCCAAACCAAGAAAAGTGTGAATCTCTGTAGCTGAGGACGGTTTGGGCCAACTCTGAACCACCTCTATCTTCTTCGGGTCCACCTGAATACCCTCGATGGACACCACGTGCCCCAAGAAAGCCACTGAACTAAGATAGAACTTACATTTGGAGAACTTTGCATAAAGCTTCTCCTCTCTTAATCTCTGCAGCACCACTCTCAAATGCTCCGCGTGCTCCTCCTGACTACGCAAATACACTAGAATATCATTAATGAAGACTATGATAAACGAGTCGAGATACGGCTGGAACACACTGTTCATCAAATGCATGAATGCTACTGGGGCATTGGTTAGCTCGAAAGACATCACCAAGAACTCATAATGACCATATCTAGTCTTGAAAGCTATCTTAAGAATGTCTGAGTCCCTGATCTCCAACTAGTGATAACTTGAGCAGAGATCAATCTTAGAGAATACTCTCGCTCCCTGAAGCTGGTCAAAAAAATCATTGATACGAGGCAAAGGATACTTATTCTTGATTGTCACTTTGTTCAGCTGCTTGTAATCAATGCACATTCTCATTGTGACATCCTTCTTCTTTACAAAGAGAACCGGCGCACCCCACGGTGACACACTAGGATGAATGAACCCCTTATCCAAGAGTTCCTGAAGCTACTCTTTTAACTCCTTCAGCTCCGCTGGTGCCATACGATATGGTGGAACAAAAATGGGCTGAGTGCCCGGCACCAGGTCAATACCAAAATCTATATCCCTGTCCAGTGGCATACCCGACAGGTCTGCAGGAAATGCGTCAGGAAAATTCCTCACAACTGGAACAGAATCAATACTGGGAGTCTCTGCACCAACATCCCTCACAAAGGCTAGATATGAAAGACAACCTTTCCCAACCATACGCTAGGCCTTTAAGAAAAAAATCACTCTGCTGGGAAAATAATCGATCGAACCTCGCCACTCAATCTGTGGCACACCAGTCATAGCCAAAGTTACTGTCTTGGCATGATAGTCCAGAATAGCCCGGCATAGAGATAACTAGTCCATGCCCAGAAAAACATCGAAGTCCACCATACATAATAACAATAGATCCACTCGGGTCTCCAAACCCCCAATAGACACAACACACGACTGGTACACACGTTCTACCACAACAGTATCGCCCACCAGTGTAGAAACATGAATAAAAGAAACAAGGGACTCACAAGGCATATCCAGATAATGGGTAAAATAAGACGACACATAAGAGAAATTAGAGCCAGGGTCAAATAACACAGAAGCATCCCTGCGGCAGACTGAGATAATACCTATAATCACCGCATTTGAAGCAATCGCATCGGCCTAGATGGAAGTGCATAGAAGCGAGCCTGGCAACCTCTGGATCGACCTCCCTCTCTGGGGTGACCCCTAGATGACTGTACCCCACCCTTAGCTGGCTGGGTAAGTGGTGAAGTGGCTGGGGCTGAGGCTGATGACTGACCCCTCTGTTGAGAACGACGAGGGCACTGCCTCCATAAGTGGCCCACCTTTCCACACTTATAATAACTCCGGGGTGCTGGAGACGGGGACTGATGGGAACCCCTAGCACCAGTATGACTAGCAGATGCCCCTGGCTTAGAAGAATCCTAAACCGATGGAGCATGGGACGAACCCTAGGCTGTAATTGCACTAAGTGAAAAATGGCCCTTCTGAGAACCGTGAGAACTATGGCCTGATGATGCCCCACGATAATCGGGGCGAGCTGACTAAGCATGTCAGAACGGTCGGCCTCTGCTGTGCTGAAACTGGCCCCTCGAAGGAGCACCCCCAAAACCACCATGTCCTTGAGGCCTCTTAGCCTCCCTCTCATCGCGCTCCTAGCGACGAACTGACTCAATCTCTCGAGCAATATCCACAACCTCCTCGAATGTAGCACCTGAAACCCTCTCCCTAGTCATGAGAACCCGAAGCTGGGAGGTGAGGACATCAACAAACCTCCTGATCCTCTCCCTCTCAGTAGCAACCAGCCAAATAGCATGTCGAGTCAACTCCAAAAACCTTATCTCATACTTAACTGTCATATCCCCCTATCGAAGCTGCTCGAACTACCTACACAGCTCCTCCAAGTGGGATTGTGGGACATACTTATCTAGAAATAGAGCGAAGAACTGCTGTCAAGTTAGAGGTGCCGAACCAACAGGCCTATGCCTCTCACATGCCTCCTACCAAGTGAAGGCAGCTCCGGTAAACTGAAAGGTCATGAATGCAACCCCGCTGGTATCCAGAATACCCAAAGTACGAAGAATCCTCTGACATCTGTCTAAGAAACCCCGGGCATCCTCGCCCTCTACTCTACTGAAAGTAGAAGGCTGGAGTCTTCCAAACCTATCCAATCTACGCTGCCCATTCTCTGGCATAACAGGAGCTACATAACCCTGAGCAGCAGCCACCGACTAGACTAGTGGTGCCTCTGGTGTCTTCACTCCCTGAACCACCAGATCGGGTGTACGGGTGGCGGGAGTCTGAGAGCCTCTCCCTACCTGAGAAGTGTCTACGATAGTAGAAATCGCGACCGCCTGAGCAAGGCTAGTACATATTGTCAGTATCTGGGCCAAAGTCTCCTGAAGACCTGGAATCATAATGGGCACAACTGGTGCTTGAGCTGGTGCTGCTGGAGCGTCCACTACTGGGACCTAACCCTGAACTGGGATGGGTAGGTCTGTAGGTGTTGTCCCGGCCGCTATGGGGGCTGTACCTCTGCCCCTACTACGACCTCGACCACGTCCTCGACCTCTAGTGGCCTCCGCTGGTGGTACTGGTGGCCATCCATCCTGACCGGTAGCACGTGTCCTCACCGTCTGTGAGAGAATAGAATAACATAAGTTTAGTACTCGGATCAACAATTCTCACGACAAGAATTTCAAGAATATGGAATTTTCCTAAAGGTTCTACAACCTCTCGAGGATAAATACAAACATCTCTATACCGATCCGCGAGACTCTACTAAACATGTTCATCACTCGTGAGACCTATGTAACCTAGGCTCTAATACCAACTTGTCATAACCCTAAACCCAAATCCGATCGTGATGGCGCCTCTCGTGAAGACAAGGCCAACCGACACACTTCCAATTCACTTTAAGCAGTTGGTATAACAAAACTCAAGTCTTTAATAGGAATAAAATCCCAAAATAACAGTATAAGTTGCGAAAATAAAACCAACACAACCTGATATTGGGGTGTCACCAGTCATGAGCATCTAAAACAAAAATAAAAGTCTGAAGTCTACTCCACTACTACATAACTGAATCAAAGAGACTAAGATAGAGGGAGAATGCACTAGGCTGCGAATCGTCAAATAGCTACCTAGGAAATCTCTGAAGACCTGCTGGAGCTATCAACCATTAGGAGCAGGACCTATAGCACCCGAATCTGCACATAGGGGTTCAGGGAGTAAAGTGAGTACTCCAACTCAATGAGTAATAAAAATAAATAAAATATAAGACCACGTAAGGCACAACAATAAGCTAAAATAGGCATAGCAAAATCCGTAAATACAATTAAGCAGTGAAATCTCATAAACATCCTTTAAACAGTTAAACAATATACAGGGAAAACAACTAAAAAGTAATCATATAATAACTGCACGTCAGGCTCAGTAACAACAATAGAATCAGCCCCTCGAGCAATATCATAGAACAATACCAGCCCCTCGGGCTATATCTCATATCATAATGGGTATCTGCGCTCACTGGGGGTGTACAGCCTCCGGGAGGGGTCCCTTACGGCCCAATCGCAATGTCAAGCCATCTCATGGCATCATAAACAGGCTCTCGGCCACATATAAATATCAAGCCACGTTATGGCGTACAATCTGAGGCCCTCGGCCTCATTATCATAATCAGTATATCACTGCTGTGGCGTGCAACCCAACCTAAATGTATCCTCACAATGCAGGCCCTCGGCCTTACTTAGTCAGAATCTCATAAACCTCTCGGGCATCAGTAAAACATGAAGCTCAACTCAAAATATCTTTAAAATATTATTTAATGTGTTTAAAATAGAATAACATAGTTGAGTTTTGAAAATAGTAAAAATATAGCATGACTGAGCATCAATATGAAATCAACAGGGAGGAAAAATGTTATTTAAAATACCCTAAGGGTTCAAACAGTTAGCACGAAGCCCAAACATGGCAGTTAGCCCAAAGTATAATAATATCAAACCATTAGCTATAAATTATACAAAAAAATAGTCATTTGGGATGGACTAAGTCACAATCCCCAACGGTGCACAACCCCACGCTCGTCATCTAGCATGTGTGTCACCTCAACACAACCGAACGTTGTGTAATCCGGGGTTTAATACCCTTAGAACAACATTAAAAATTATTACTCACCTCGAACTAGCCCGAAAAGCTACTCCGCAACACGCTTGCCTCTCGAACGAACTTTCGAGTGCTCCAAATCTAACAAGTTCAGATTTTTATCATCAAATTATGCTAAACGAATGAATTCCAATTGAAAAATATCGATTTTAAGCACAAACCCGAAATCAATCAAAACCTGACCCCTAGGCCCGCATCCCAGAACTGGATAAACTTTATACCAAAATGTTCTTCATCATCTCACGAGTCCGTACATATAAAGAATTCAAAAATCAGAGTTCGTTAGATCCCTCAAATCATCCCTATAAGGTCTCAAAATCTCAAGCTCTAACTCCACCTTTTCTACTAATTTTCATGAATTAAACACTGATATTTTGTTCTTTAATCACAAATAATCGAGTTTTAGGGTCCAAAATCCTTACCTCAATGAAGAACAATGATTTCCTCTCTTCAAAATTGCCCAAAGCTCCAAAATTCGAGTTAAAAAGTGAAGAAACACTCTGAAAAATCGCGAAGGAGGAATTAATATATTCTGTCCGGACATTTCCGCATATGCGATCATCTTACCGCATCTGCGGTACCGCATTTGCGATTCTTGATCCGCTTCTGCGGAAATCACTTAAGCTCCCCATCTCCCGCATCTGCGGTTCCACACCCGTATTTGTGACATCGCAAATGCGGTCCTCCTAGCCGCTTCTGTGGTTTCCTGACAAACGTACCTCTGGCCGCTTCTGCGGCCCCTATTTTGCATATGCGGTGCCACACCTGCGGTCCCCTATCCACAGGTGCGGAAATACCAGAAGCAGCACAATCTGAAGCTGCAATAAATCTTCAAACTCCCTGTCAACTATCCGAAATCACCTCGAGGCCCCCGGGACCTCAACCAAAAGTACAAACATATCCCATAACCTTATTCAAACTTGTACCAATCTTCAAAATACCTTAAACAACATCAAAATCACCAAAACTCACCGAATTCAAGCCTAAGGTTCTAAATTCTTCCGCATTCCGCTTTTGATAAAAAAAAAACACAACCAAACCACGTTCAAATGACCTGAAATTTTGCGCACACATCCCAAATGACATAACGAAGCTACTGCAACTTTTGGAATTCCATTCCGACCCCTATATCAAAATCTCACCTATCAACCGAAAAATGCCAAAAACTCAATTCCGCCAATCCAAGCCTAAATCTTCTTCGGACCTCCAAAACACATTCCGATCACACTTCTAAGTCCCAAATTATCTCCCCAAGCTATCCGAACCATCGAAACTCACATCTGAGTCCTCTAACACATAAGTGAACATCCTGTTGACTTTTCCAACTTAAGCCTTCTTAAAAGAGACTAAGTGTCTCAAACCTTCTCAAAACCTGTCCGAACCCGAGCTAACCCCCCGATCACATATAAAACCGATAATTAAAGTAAATAGAAGTAGAAATGAGAAAAATGGAGCGGTAACTCATGAGACGACCAGCTGGTTTATCACAGGATTTTTCGAGTTTGTGAATTATTTGGATTGGGTATTCTAGAAAATGATTGAGAATATAACTTGGAGTTTATATCTCGATTTTGAGAGAGATTGGTTTTGTTTAGAGTTATTTTTAGGTAAAATTTCATATTGAAACTTGAAATAGAAGTTTCTGAATTGTATCACGATTGTATGATAATCATATTAGATTTATTTTATAATTGTATCACAATTGTATCAAAATTGTATTTAACTTGTATCTGATACATCAATACATAAAATTATATCGGATACTATACGAATAAAATTATAATATAATATTGTATCAGTTTAAGTTTATAGTCATGATTGAAACTTGAATAAGATGAAGATTAAAATTGTATCACGATTATATCATAATTGTATTTGTATCATAAATGTTGCAAAAATTATCACAAATGTATGATAGTTGTATACAGTGATGAGCAATTGTAAAATTGTGACCAATTTCACATTTGAATCATGTATGAGCCATTATCCTATTAGTAATAGTTTTGCTAGAGTTTAACGATTTTTGAATTGTTGAAGAAATTTTTAGCAACTGAATTTTTTTGTCATCACATGACATTCTATGACGTGTGTATAGATTTCTTATTGCAAAGATATTTTTATTTTTTGGTTGCTAATATGGAAAGCAGATATGTGTTATTGGATTTGTAGATTAGGGATAACTTTAACATTATAAGGATAATATAAACATAAAATAAGTAGTGGTATTTGAAGGTTCCAACCAAAACCATTCAACAACTGAAGCAAAATTACCATCTTTTTGTTAAAGACTTGCAACTATCGAAGAGAGAGAGAATATGAAATCCGAAAAAATTAGGATGCATGAAATGAGGAGAAGTGTGAAAAGGGAAAGGATATAATTGAATCCCTTAATTCAAGGTATTAATAATGGGATGAGAGCCTTTTAAGGGAGGAATATATACAATTTGTAAGAAAAACCTAGATACTTCTTGAAAACTACAAAACCTAGAGAAAATAAATTAATAAGTTCCTACTATAGTATATATAAGAAAAACTCCCATAACGATGAGACCACACCAAATCGATCATTACATATATAAAGTGGCGTATTTCGTCGTTACGTAACGACGGATTTAACGATACGATATAATAAAATTTAGGTAACAATCGAAATAAATATCGTATATAAAGTAATAATATGATACAATACAATAGGTAACAATCATCCGAACAAGCAGTTAAAGTTATAATATATAGATAAAACTTATAATAGTAGTTCAAGAAATTATTTTTTTCCGAACAAAAACAAAATAGAAAGAAAACTAACCAACATGTTAATAATATTACATTATAAAATAAGAATCTTGTGTTTTGCGAAAGACAAGCAACAACATCACAACAACAATAAATCCGGTATAATCTCACAACTAAAATATAGGAAGAATAGTGAGTACACAAACCTTATCTGTCACAACCCAATTCCCTAACTAGTTGTGATGGCGCCTCTCTTGAGGATAAGGCCAGCCAACAGAACAACAACGCTCTTTCGAAATTATTAAACATAAATGATTAGATAAATACAATTAAATAACAATAATAATCGATATTTACAATCCAACACAGCCCGACCGGGGAGTCACAAGTCACGACCATCTAAAGAAGTCCGAACACTGCTACAGGGCCAACAATATACAAACAAAATCTGGAATCAAAAGACAGAGTCCGATGCTGCGAACGCTGGCGGTCACCTTGCTCAGCTACAATAGCAATACCTTTAACTAGCTCAAACCCGCTACCGGGTGAATAATACCTGCATCTGCACGCGAGGTGCAGGGAGTAAAGTGAGTACTCCAACTCAATGAGTAATAAAAGTAAATAATAACTAAGCATCAAGAAATCACGTAAAGCAACCAATATGCTGTATAGAAGCCAGGTAAAATTTTCTGAGAAAACAGTGAAATATGTGAAATCTTTAGAAATACCTTGGCTTAGTTCAAATCTCTTTTGAAAGTGATCTTTTCAATAATTACAAAAATGATTTCGAACAGTCAGTGCTGATAAGCATAGAAAATCCGCCCCTCGGGCACAATTACCACAATATCATAGGTAAAAATACAAGTAAATAGGCAAGATAAACGCATCAAAGTTCGCCCCTCGGGCAATATCTCAAAAATAGATCCAGCCCCTCAGGCATAATTTATGTTCCCTGTCAGTCATTGTTACCTGACCGGTCAGTCATTGTTACCTGACCAAAAACGCGTGTTACAGTGCCATTGTTACCACTGGTCAGTCATTGTTACCTGACCAAAACGCGTGTTACAGTGCCATTGTTACCACTGGTCAGTCATTGTTACCTGACTGGTCAGTCATTGTTACATGACCAAAACGCGTGTTACAGTGCCAGTGTTACCACTGGTCAGTCATTGTTACTTGACTGGTCAGTCATTGTTGCCTGACCAAATGCGTATAACAGTGCCATTGTTACCACTGTCTAAAATTTATCCGTTCTAGATTGGTACCCGCGCTCACTGTGGGTGTGAAGACTCCGGAGGGGCTCTTACAGCCCAAGCGCTATCATAATAAGGACTGAAAGCCTGTACATATCAATATGAGTCCTAAAAGCCTTCTCACAATACACTCGAGGCCTGAAAGTCTCCTCACAATACACTCGAGGCCTGAAAGCCTCCTCACAATACACTCGACATATCCTTACATATGGCCCTCGGCCTCAATCAGTCCAAAAATAATCATAAGCCTCTCGGGCATCAGTAAAACAATAATGCTCAGCTCAAACAATGGTTCAATATCAGTTAAAAACTCAAGGTTGAGTAAAAATATAGCTGAGTTCATGAAATAGTGTAATTCAAATGGACTGAATTCAAATAATATTTCAAATAGTGAGGAAAACAATGATGATAACTCACAATGAGTTCAAACAGTCGGCAATAAGCCCCAATCATGGCAATAAGCCCAAGTCATAGTGAAAAACAACAAGTCATAGTGAAATACGCGGTAAAATCAACAACCGGAACGGACCAAATCACAATCCCCAACGGTGCTCTACCCCACGCTCTCTATCCGGCATGCAAGTTACCTCAATATAGCACTATGGATGCAAATCCGGGGCTTCAAACCCTCAGGATATCATTTACAAGTATTACTCACCTCGAACCGGTAAAATCTCTAGCTCGCGACGCCTTTGCCCCTCAAACAGGCCTCCACGCGCGTCAAATCTAACCAGAATCAGAGCAAATACATCATAATATGCTAAGGGAACAATACCCAATCGAAGACAATCGAAATATAGCAAAAATCTCGAAACTAGCAAAACCCGAGCCCCGGGCCTACTTCCAAAAAATTACAAAATTTACATCACCGGATTCCTCGTCTCGCCACGAGTCCGTACATATAAATTTACCAAAATCGGAGTTCAAATGCCCCCTAAAATCCCAAATTTTCATTTAAAAAACCAAGCCCTAGTTCTACCAATTTTAACCCAAATTTCCAAGAATTAAAGGTTGATTCTTCAATAAAATAGCATTTCTAGGTCACGAGACTTACCTCCAATCAATTCCCGTCAAAATCCTCTTCAACTTCTACCAAAAAGCTCTTAAGGTGGTCAACAATGGAGGAAATAATGAATGGACTCGTGGATGAAATAATATAAAAACCCTTCTGTTCGCCCAGATTTAACCCTATGCGAACGCGGTCAAAACCCCCGCGTTCGCAATGAACAAACTTTGCTGACCATTATTTAAGCCTACGCGAACGCGGCTCCAAGCCCGCGAACGTGATGCTTCATGACCCCCTGCTACGCGAACGCGATTCCCAAGCTCCTCTCCCTACGCGAACGAGGACACCATGTCGCGAACGCGTTGAACGATCTTGGCAGGGCCCCAGGCCCCTTCTACGTGAACGCGTGGCCACCCCACGCGAACGTGATGGTCTACATGTTTTCCCTTCCGCGAACGCGTGCCTACAGACGCGAACGCGAAGACCAATTTTGGTCTGCAACGGCTGGGCAATTTTCTGCAACAATTCAAAGTTCAAAACCTCCGTTTAGCCATCTAAAATCACCCCGAGGCCCCCGGGACCTCAACCAAAGACACCAACATATCCCAAAACATCATACAAACTTGTTCCAATCATCAAAACACATCCAACAACACTAAAATCATCAATTCACATCGGATTCAAGCCTAAGTTTCTTCAAAACTTCCGAAACACGCATTCGATCAAAAACCCTACCAAAACACCTCCGAATGACCTGAAATTTTACACGCACATCCAAAATCACTTGACGGAGCTACTGCAACTCTCGGAATTCCATTCCGACCCCCAGATCAAAATCTCACCTACCAACCGGAATTTGCCAAAATACTAACTTCGCCAATTCAAGCCTAATTCTGCACCGAACCTCCAAAACCAATTCCGATCGCACTCCTAAGTCACAAATCATCCCCCGAAGTTAACCAAATCACCGGAAACCACATCTGATCCCTCTAACTAAATAGTCAACTTTCGGTTGACTTTTTCCAAAACAAGCTTTCCTTAAAGAGACTAAGCATCTCATTTCTTATCAAAACCAATCAAAATCAACTCTAACACACCACATACCGATAACGAAACATGAAGAAGCATAAAATGGGGGNTTAAACAAACGCTCGTCCTCGAGCGTACACAGAGTTGTCCTTGAAGCCAACCAATAGCTGAATGACCTTACCAAGCATATACCCGGGGTGATCCCAGGTCACCCTATCTCACATAGGTCCGATAACACAACATAGATGAAATCTCACGACCCATCTAGACCATAACCCGTAGAACCACATTGCACTTTCCGAAATTATACACAAGACCAGAACCTCACATCTATACTTAGAATAAGTCCGAACCAACTGTAATAATCCATACCTGCAACCCCAGGTGCAATCACATGATATACCACATAACCCAAATACTCGAAACGATAACTTCTATCCATAGCAGTTGCCCACAACACCCGATTATCGGTAGGAAACCTCTTATTAGCTAAAATCTTATTCCAACACTTTCGTATACTGCCAACGATAAACGAAATGCGCAATAAACCGCAACCATTTCTTAGATAAACCATTCATGAAGCCACTTCCCTTTGGACTAATACCACAACAGATTTCCGAGCCGAACCTCGATATTATCCTTCTAACAAGCTGGAATTAAATTTGTTCGTATTCATTAATGACTCCCACGATCACCTCGAATATAACAAACTACTCTGGTGATATGATACCTCAACACAGGCCTAAGCCACAACTTGCACAATGCACGCACCAATGAGGGACGGTCTGAACATACTCAAATCATGACAAATGACTCAAATGAAAGAGCTATACCTCAAGCTCATCAGTACCATTACGACACAAGGCTAAGACCCCGTCTCACATCATGGAAATAGAATACCTGAATCTACCCTGAAGGGTCATACCCCCGCGTGGCCTCGCCACAATGCGCGATCCTACCCCAAACACTGTTACATATGAAAGACCTCAAGTCGCCATGTTCAAAATCGACAGCCACACATAATTTGATGTCTGAAACCAAATCAATTCATTACACCCACGGTGAAACAAATGACATACGACACGCAACCTGATAGGTCATAACCAATACTTCATTTACTGAGCAACACTCAATTACTCTTCCCGCTCGACTCTCTCTATAAATCCTGAATAGAACCACACCACATGTGTCCATAACCAACAAATCATAACATCTCACAGCACAGAAAGAAACTCATAGATCCTCCTCAAATCACCAACAAGTTCAATAACGATCGAATCAACCTATCCCTCAACAATACAACTCGGGGCCAACCAAGCTAACTCAAGCTAAATACGTAGCCACCTCGACCTGCCAACAAACTCAATATCAAGAAGCCTGAAGCTGCTCCTTCCACTACTATAACTCCTGCCGGAGTCGTATGATACGGTGCCCGACACCAAATAAATACCGTAATCCACAATCTTGCCCGGCGACATGCCCGGCCACAAGAAACGCATCCGAAAAAGTCTCTCAATACCGGAACTGAATCAATGGTAGAAACCTCTGCACTGACATCCATCACGAAGGCCTAATTAAGAAAAGCAATCCTTCCCAGCCGTCCGCTGGTCTTTGGAATACAACCACTCTGCTAGAACATAATCCGATGCACGCTGCCACACAACCTGTGGCATTTTCCGACATAACCCATAGCACAATAATCTAGAGTAACCCAACACTGAGAAAAACTAGTCTACACCCTAATATCATATCCAGAATCTAATATACCAAGCAAGGAAAGATCCACTCGGGCTTCCAAGTCCCAATAGCCACTAACGGTACCAATACACATGATACGCAACCACTACTCAGTCTGTACCTGAGAACTCCCAGTCTCCAACTCCATATAGAACACGAATCACTGTACCTGATCCCCAAATTCCGCAGTATGAATACATATTATAGCTCGAGTATCCAAATCATTCCATGAAAGATATTCTAAACTTCCCTTATGCCATCAAACAAACTCAAATATCAGCAGTCGATCTAGTAGGAAAGTGCCGCAATACTACCGAAATATCATCAGTCTAAACGCATTACCCCTTTCCAAGACAAATACTCTCGTCAAATCACTTCCAATTAGCAGTATCATTTCCTTCGTTATCTGAGGCTAATCTTTACTTAAGAGTTTTATGAACTTCTTTTTAGAACTGAACTATAACTCACCTAGCCAACAACTTCCACTGATCCTATTTGGAAGAAAATCATTACACATTCCATGCTTCGCATACCCATAGAAAATATATTCATCTCCAAACCACGGTAAAAACCAACAAGAACATCTCTGCAAACTCCATTTGCACAAGCTAAACTGCCAGGACTGAATCCTGCTATCCAAACCAAGCTAAGCAAGCTATCAGAACTCAAAAGCTTTACCGCACAATACCTGTAAGGCTCATTACCTCGAACACATACAAAGAATTAATCATAACCTTACCATACCGATTCGGTCTGCTATCAAGCTATTCAATCTATTTAATTTTCCTTCTGATTCATGATCAACTTGATATCCCCTCTTGTTGTAGCACCACAATGCCTCAACCCAGGTTCACTACACGAGACCCAAGCACAAGACCACACTGTCAAAGACCCATAGGCCACTGAATACTCTCTCAAATATTCCCAGAAATACCACATTCCCAAAATAATCTACTATGAAGAACTTCCTGTGAATCCAAATCCGTTACCTTTATTTTCCTGATACTGATGCATCGAATCCCATAATTAACATAAAAATACCACAAGTCTTGACATTTTTCAATGAAACACATTCTCTAACCACATACACGACCTTAAGGCACCTGATTGTTACATGTAGAATCTTGAACACATTGAAACCATTCTCGAGAGTCATCTACTTCATATTCGAACTATAATTTACCTGATCAAACGAACATAACCATTCGTGCCTCATTAGCACTCTGACACCGCAGGACATGATCTCATTCCGATATAACCAAACAACTTCCTTCTCTTTACACTAAGCATTCTTTATCAACAACAGCTCAAGACATCCTATTATTTCCATACATCTATGAAGTACCATATAACCTTTGTCAAAATTTTGCTTCACTCGTGCCATCCTCGGCTCAATTTCTGCAACTAGAACTGATCCGCCAGCATTTCTCGAAACGGAACCAACATAGCACATGATCGTGCAATCAGCTAATCAACAGCAACCTCCCCAACTTGGCTCGAATCCATATATCAGGACACACTCAACAACTCATAACACTTTTACTCTAATGATACCACAATTCCATAGTGAGATTAAACTCAATTCATCTACAAGTTTGTGAAAACACAGATCATCTAGTACTGTAATCCCCTGCAAATCTCATATTCATCCCCACATCAGTTAAGTCCACTCTCTTAGGTGACCTGAATTTTCATATTTCAACATGTACCCTTCAATTACACATGAGATTTCTAACATACACATAAGGATCATACCACTTAAGAACACTCCGCAGGAGATAACCCACTTGTTTTGCCTCAATTTAACATTTCTGCATACCTCCCACCATTATATACATTACACAGTCATTTAGTCTTCCTGGGTCTGAACTCATTCCGCCACATGTAATGCACTTCACTCCCCAACTAGGGGACACAAAAGTATTCTTCACGTGCCCATATTCGGGCTACACATCAAATCACAATAGGAATTGAATCACTTAACAGTTCATCTATTATCCAGCCGACTTCTTCGTCACTACCAAGTCATATAGATATATCTCGCAGTACTAAAATACTCATCACATGAATACCAAACTGCCATTCCGGCTAATAGGGACAATACCGAACATATAAGTTCAAAACACTTGCTCACACAATCAGCACCTCGGTGCTCAAGCCATAGGCAAAGATCCGGCCTCAAGTCCTCTAGACTGGCCCAACATCAAACTCACGGAGATCACATCTCGCCCCTTGATCGGGGAATCACAAGCCATCAAGGCACATCTGACACTAAGCGCTCACGTGTGCATACAGACGTGTGGAAGGAATTTCAAGAGTTATATCTCAAGCTGAATCAAGTACGCACGATAAGAATTCCAAGAAAGTGAAGTTTTCCTAAAGGTTCTGCAATAAATACAGACGTCTCCGTACCGATCCGCGACACTCTACTAAACCTGCTCATGACTCGCGAGACCTAGTAACCTAGGCTCTGATACCAACTTGTCACGACCCAATTCCCTAACTAGTCGTGATGGCACCTCTCATGAGGACAAGGCCAGCCAACAGAACAACAACGCCTCTTTTGAAATTATTAAACATAAATGATTAGATAAATACAACTAAATGACAATAATAATCGATATTTACAACCCAACACAGCCCGACTGGGGTGTCACAAGTCACGAGCATCTAAAGAAGTTCGAACACTGCTACAGGGCCAATAATATATATACAAAATCTGGAATCAAAAGACAGAGTCCGGTGCGATGAACGCTGGCGGTCACCTTGCTCAGCTATAGTAGCAATACCTTCAACCAGCTCAAACCCGCTACCGGGTGAATAATACCTGCATCTGCACGCGAGGTACAGGGAGTAAAGTGAGTACTCCAACTCAATGAGTAATAAAAGTAAATAATAACTGAGCAGCAAGAAATCACATAAAGTAACCAACATGCTGTATAGAAGCCGGGTAAAATTTTCTGAGAAAACAGTGAAATCTGTGAAATCTTTAAAAATACCTTGGCTTAGTTCAAATCTCTTTTGAAAGTGATCTTTTAAATAATTACAAAAAATGATTTCGAATAGTCAGTGCTGATAAGCACAAAAAATCTGCCCCTCGGGCACAATTACCACAGTATCACAGGTAAAAATACAAGTAAATATGCAAGATAAGCACATCAAAGTTCACCCCTCGGGCAATATCTCAAAAATAGATCCAGCCCCTCGGGCATAATTTATGTTCCTGGTCAGTTATTGTTAACTGACCGGTCAGTCATTGTTATCTGACCAAAAACGCGTGTTACAGTGCCATTGTTACCACTTGCCAGTAATTGTTACCTAACCAAAATGCGTGTTACAGTGCCATTGTTACCACTGGCCAGTAATTGTTACTTAACCAAAACGCGTGTTACAGTGCCATTGTTACCACTGGTCAGTCATTGTTACCTGACTGGTTAGTCATTGTTACCTTACCAAAGCGTATGTTACAGTGCCATTGTTACCACTGGTCAGTCGTTGTTACCTGACTGGTCAGTCATTGTTAGCTGACCAAAATACGTATAATAGTGCCATTGTTACCACTGTCTAAAATTTGTCCGTTCTAGATAGGTACCCGCACTTACTGTGGGTGTTCACACTCTAGAGAGGCTCCTACAGCCCAAGCGCTATCATAATAAGTCCTGAAAGCCTGTACATATCAATATGAGGCCTGAAAGCCTCCTCACAATACACTCGAGGCCTGAAAGCCTCCTCACAATACACTCGAGGCCTGAAAGCCTCCTCACAATACACTCGACATATCCTCACATATGGCCCTCAGCCTCAATCAGTCCAAAAATAATCATAAGCCCCTTGGACATCAGTAAAACAATAATGCTCAGCTCAAACAATGGTTCAATATCAGTTAAAAACTCAAGGTTGAGTAAAAATATAGCTGAGTTCATGAAACAGTGTAATTCAAATGGACTGAATTCATATAATATTTCAAATAGTGAGGAAAACAATGATGATAGCTCACAATAAGTTCAAACAGTCGGCAATAAGCCCCAATTATGGCAATAAGCCCAAGTCATAGTGAAAAACAACAAGTCATAGTGAAATACGTGGTGAAATCAACAACCGGGACGGACCAAATCACAATCCCCAACGGTTCTTTACCCCACGCTCTCTATCCGGCGTGCAAGTTACCTTAATATAGCACTATCGGTGCAAATCCGGGGTTTCAAACCCTCAGGATATCATTTATAAGTATTACTCACATCGAACCGGTTAAATCTCTAGCTCGCGATGCCCTTGCCCCTCAAACCGGCCTCCTCGTGCGTCGAATCTAACCAAAATTAGAGCGAATACATCACAATATGCTAAGGTAACAATACCCAATCGAAGACAATCGAAATATAGCAAAAATTTTGAAACTAGCAAAACCCGATCCCCGAGCCCACTTTCGAAAAATTACAAAATTCACATCACCTGATTCCTCATCTCGCCACGAGTCCGTACATATCAAATTTACCAAAATCGGAGTTTAAATGCCCCCTCAAATCCCAAATTTTCATTTCAAAAACCAAGCCCTAGTTCTTCCAATTTTTACCCAAATTTCCAAGAATTAAAGGTTGATTCTTCATTAAAATAGCGTTTCTAGGTCACGAGACTTACCTCCAATCAATTCCCATCAAAATCCTCATCAATTTCTACCAAAAAGCTCTTAAGGTGGTCAACAACGGAGGAAATAATGAATGGACTCGCGGATGAAATAATATAAAAACCCTTCTGTTCGCCCAGATTTAACCCTACGCGAACGCGGTCAAAACCCCTGCATTCGCGATGAACAAACTTTGCTGACCATTATTTAAGCCTACGCGAATGCAGCTCCAAGCCTGCGAATGTGATGCTTCATGACCCCCTGCTACGCGAACGCGATCCCTATAGCGCGAACGCGATTCCCAAGCTCCTCTCCCTACGCGAACGCGGACACCACGTCGCGAACGCGTTGAACAATCTTGGCAGGGCCCCATGCCCTTTCTACGCGAATGCATGGCCACCCTACGCGAACGCGATGGTCTAAATGTTTTCCCTTCCGCAAACGCGAAGACCAATTTTGGTCTGCAACAGCTGGGCAATTTTCTGCAATAATTCAAAGTTCAAAACCTCCGTTTAGCCATCCGAAATCACCCCGATGCCCCCGGGACCTCAACCAAAGGCAACAACATATCCGAAAACATCATACGAACTTGTTCCAATCATCAAAACACATCCAACAACACTAAAATCATCAATTCACATCGGATTCAAGCCTAAGTTTCTTCAAAACTTCGGAGACACGCATTCGATCAAAAACCCTACCAAAACACCTTCGAATGACCTGAAATCTTACACGCACATCCAAAATAACCTAACAGAGCTACTGCAACTCTCGAAATTTCATTCTGACCCCCGGATCAAAATCTCACCTACCAACCGGAATTCGCCAAAATACTAACTTCGCAAATTCAAGCCTAATTCTACACCGAACCTCCAAAACCAATTCCGATCGCACTCCTAAGTCACAAATCATACCCCGAAGCTAACCGAATCACTGGAGACCACATCCGAGCCCTCTAACTAAATAGTCAACTTCCGATTGACTTTTTCCAAAACAAGCTTTCCTTAAAGAGACTAAGTGTCTCATTTCTTATCAAAACCAATCCAAATCAACCCTAACACACCACATACCGATAACGAAACATGAAGAATCATAAAATGGGGGAAACGGAGT